>JAKGSA010001952.1:0-29936 GCA_033558755.1 Philaethria dido | reverse complement strand
TTTTTTATAGAATGAGAAATTATTTCTTTTAATTCAATAAGAATTGTAATGTCTATTTTATTAGATTGGATATCTTTATTATTTATAATATTTGTATCTTTAATTTCTTCTTCAGTAATTTATTATAGAAAAAGATATATAAAATATGAAATTAATTTAAATCGATTTATTTATTTAGTATTAATATTTGTTTTTTCAATAATTTTATTAATTATTAGCCCTAATATAATTAGAATTTTATTAGGATGGGATGGTTTAGGTCTAGTTTCTTATTGTTTAGTAATTTATTATCAGAATATTAAATCTTATAATGCTGGAATGTTAACATTTTTATCCAATCGAATTGGGGATGTAATAATTTTATTATTAATTTCTTGAATAATAAATTATGGAAGATGAAATTATATTTTTTATATAAATTTTATAAGAAATGATTTTTCAATAAATATAATTAGATTATTAGTTATTATTGCAGCTATAACTAAAAGAGCTCAAATTCCATTTAGTTCATGATTACCTGCTGCAATAGCAGCACCTACTCCTGTTTCTGCTTTAGTTCATTCTTCTACTTTAGTTACAGCGGAGGTATATTTATTAATTCGTTTTAATAATTTATTGGTTGATATATTTTTTTTTAAATTTTTATTATTATTATCTGGTTTAACTATATTAATAGCTGGGATTTGTGCTAATTATGAGTTTGATTTAAAAAAAATTATTGCTTTATCTACATTAAGACAATTAGGATTAATAATAAGAATTTTAAGAATAGGATTTTATGACTTAGCTTTTTATCACTTATTAACACATGCAATATTTAAAGCTTTATTATTTATATGTGCTGGAGTAGTAATTCATATAATAAATGATAATCAAGATATTCGAATAATAGGAGGAATTAGATTATATATTCCTATTACTTCTTTATGTTTAAATATTTCTAATTTAGCTTTGTGTGGAATTCCTATTTTAGCTGGGTTTTATTCAAAAGATATAATTTTAGAAATAGTAAGAATAAGAAATTTAAATACGAGGTGTGTTCAAAAAGTAAGGTGACTTTGTATTTTTAAGAAAAAATATTTATTTATTTATCAATATTTATGTTGTCCCCTTCAAAGTAATCCCCCTCAGATACAATACACTTATGCCAACGGTTTTTCCAATCGTCAAAGCACTTCTCATAAGCACTTTTCGGTATAGCCTTGAGCTCTTCCAGCGATGCAGTCTTTATCTCTTCAATCGTTGCAAATCTCCGTCCTTTCATAGGTCTCTTTAGTTTTGGGAACAAGAAAAAGTCACATGGGGCCAAATCCGGTGAATATGGTGGCTGAGGCATGATTGTGGTGTTGTTTTTGGCCAAAAAATCTCTCACCAGCAAAGATGAATGATGAGCAATTTCGGAACAAACTTCGCTGACACACGTCTCATGCCCAAAACGTTAGAAAAAATTTCATGTCACGAGCCAAGCGATATACCAACATCCTCAGCAACTTCTCTGATAGTGATTCGACGATTTTCCAGAACAATTTTCTTCACTGCTTGAACGTTTTCATCAGTTGTTGACGTGCTTGGGCGTCCAGAGCGAGGCTCGTCATTGGCATCTTCCCGGCCATCTTGGAAGAGTTTGTACCACTTGTAAACATTTTTTTTACTCAGAACAGTTTCACCGTATGCCACTGTCAACATTTTAAGTGTTTCGGAGCACTTTATTTTATTTTTTACACAAAATTTGATGCAAATCCATATTTTTCGATAGCAAGAAATCGCCGAGCACGCAAAACACTTATAACCTTTACGCCTCTCCCAACCAAACAAAAAATGCTATACACTTGAAACTTGGTACAGATGTTCGGGAAGAGTGTACCAACATAACAAAATAAAAAAATCGATAATCGAAAGTACGTTGCCCGCCAAATTTCACAGTCACCTTACTTTTTGAACACACCTCGTATCGTGTCAGTCAGCCCCTGTCTCACTGCGCCACGATGGCCACCTATTACAAGGAATTTATGTCTAAGAAAAATCATAGCTATGTATCATCACGAGCGTAGAGGAAAAATCGTTGAGAAAAACAAATATTATTTCTTATTATAATTTCTTTCTTCGAAATCAACGTTTTCATCTCATATAATAAATAACCTTTAAAGTGTTTTATGTAACATTTTTTGTATGCGATTTAAAATGTATTTTTTTTTTATTAACTTCACGCTGTATCCCGCATACAGCAAGGTAGATGGAGGGAACCTGAGAATCTAGTTTTAAGACACTCCGATCCCCACTATCCGCCTAATTGAGACCTAGTTGAAATAAAAATACTTATCTTTTACATTTCTCGGAGTGGGAATCGATCCCACAACCTGTCGCGTTTACAGTCGCACGCTTGTGCCTCTGCGCTACGACAGGCTTGATTTCATTGATTTTTAATAAAATTTTGCAATATTCATAACAACATGTGATGAAAAATGTTATACAAACTATTCTTTAGTTCGAAAATTTCATTATTATTCAGTACGAGAATTCAAAATTGGTATTTTTCAATATACTACACCTTCGATAGGATCGCAACTCGAACGTTGAACGTTGCTGTCGACGTAGTAAGGTACCTACGAAATGTGGAAAATTTACCTTCATAAACTTAGCTGGCTCTGTTGAGTGCGAAAACCTGGTGACTTATTATTTTATTACAATTTTCTGTGCTATATTTATAACGCCTGTCGTGGCGCAGATGCACGAGCGTGCGACTGTAAGCGCGACAGGTTGTGGTACGATTCCCACTCCAGGAAATGTGAAAGTGTAGTATTATCAGTTTTTGTTTGGTAACAAGGCAAAGCGCGGCGTTGAGATTCGCCACTCAGCACGCAATGCGTCAATTAGGCGGAAAGTGGGGAATTGAGTGTCTTAACAATAAATTCTCTCTGCCTACCCTGCTATATGCGGGATACAGCGTGAAGCTATGTATGTATGTAACAATTTTTTGATAAAATATCTAAAATGGTAGATAAAATTTATAGTCACTCATTTTTTCTGTACTTTAGACACATTAGGTACTAGACTTAGAAATTAATACTGCTCAATTTAATCAGAACATTTTCTCGTTTTTCTTTGAATAGAAAAATATCTACATTATAAAAATTAATATTGAAATTTTTGTCGATTGCCATCGCTTTCAATTAAAGACGCTAGGAGCTGCGTCACGATGTTGCCTTTTTAATAACTTAAGTAATAAGTTTTGTTATGACAGCAAGAATTATGTTATAAAAATTATGTATATTTTAATTGTTTATAATTTACTTTAAAAATGTTAATTTATTTTAGTTTTACGCTATATCCTGCACATAGCGAACCTAGTGTTCAGACACTCCGTTCTCTTAATATTTCCGTTCCCCATTTCCCGCCGAGTTGAAGCATTGCGTGTGTTTCATTATTATATAACACGTGCTGAGTGGCGGAACTCAACGCCGCGCTTTGCCTTGTTACTACAGCGAGGAATTGAGAATACTATATAGTAATTATAAATATTTAGAATTTTCATTTCCTGGAAAAGGAATTGAATCCACAACCTGTCGCGTTTACAGTTGTGCTTGTGCCTCTGCGCCATGACACGCCTCTAATTAAATGTAAATATTTAATAATTAAAAAGTTTTTTTACATCGTCACTCATTTCTTTTTAAAGTAACGATCTCATCAGGTCAGGACTAACATAAAAGCCTATTGTTGTCCAAATTCTTATTCCATTGAAGTTTGTATCCCTTCATCATTTAGGATTTAATTAAAAGACTTGCAATGTATTGTGTCCTAACGATTATTTCGGTTCCATCAAGACCTAGTTTTTAATTTCATTCCTTTGAATGCCAGATTTCTTTTGGAGTCGCGACTTAATTTGGCCATTTCGTTTTCTTTACCTCCATTGTGTTTCGTTTCGTAATTCTCAACAGAAAAGTATGTATAGATTTTAATATTGAAATGCCTTTGTATCGCTGCCTTCGGAAAGAGAAGTTTGATCTTTCTTTGAAGATGTTTGAAGAGACAATTTTACGATTGTAGACAAAGTTGCTTCACGTAAAATGGAGTTGCTTTTTATTCAGTTTCCGAACGTAGTTTAAAAAGTACCTGAATATGGATAAAGATAACATATTTAAGAAGTTTCATGTTGTTGGCTTTGTACCTACATCAATATTCGATGTTTGTACAACCGCTCAAGATAAGGGAAGATAATTTTGACGTTTTGACTCACTAAATCCGTCTATTGGTAAATAGGTACGGTTTCGTGGTAGACCTTTTAACCGATTTAGAAAAAAAGAGATTCTGAATTTGACTGTGTTTTTTCAATGTGTTACTGCTTAACTTTTTATTGGATGAACTAATTTTGTTGTTGTTTATATGATAGCTAGTGCTTCTGATTTGGTTAAATTTCAATCGATTTGACGAGTAATATTAGAGATTTTTTTCTTTTTCTTTTTTTTTAACTACACACTGTATCCCACATATAGCAGGGTAAGCAGAGGGAACCTGAGAACCTAGTGTCAAGACACTCCGTTCTCTTACAACAATTCCGTTCCCCACTTTCCGCCAAATTGCGCCATTGCGTGTTGAGTGGCGGAACTCAACGCCGATATTAGAGATATTGTTAATAATTTCATATTTTAGTGCATTTTATTTAAAATTGATTTTATTTTTTGTATTAAAATATCAATTGGGGAATCTGATCGCCTAGTCCCTTGGCCCGAGTAAGCGCGCGCGTTACGCTGAACAGTAGGACAAGAACGAAAACTTGCGACAAAGTATTCGTATTGTTATCGAAAGAATTTGTATGGGTATTGAAAATCACCCCTACCGTGCGTAAGAGGAACTAAAGATTTTTTTTAACTTCACGCTGTAACCAGCATTAGCAGGGTAGGCAGAGGGAACCAGAGAATCTAGTGTTAAGACACTCCATTTTCTTTCAACATTTCCGTTCCCCACTTTCCGCCAAATTGAGACGCCTGTCGTGGTGCAGAGATATAAGCGTGCGACTAAAAACGCCACAGGTTGTGGGTTCGATTCCCACTCCAGGAAATGTAAAACTTAGTATTTTCATTTCTTGGGTTTGGTAACAAGGCAAAGCGCGGCGTTGAGTTCCGCCACTTAACACGTATTGCCTCAATTCGGCGGAAAGTGGGGAAAGGAACTAAAGATTTCCCATACAAATTGTTTTGATAACGATACGAGTAATTTGTCGCAACTTTTCGTGCTTGCCCTACATGTCGGCAAAATTACGCATGGGTTTCTTTACGAAAAAAAGGGGCCTGTATATTCTTAATAATTTCAATACGTTTACATCCCGCCATGGCGAAATTCCTATACAATTGTTATATTTCAATACCATTGTTAAAGTTGTACTTTTGTTAACACCTCTGTAAAGATCTTTACAAAGCTTCGTCACCTAAAGATTATTTTATATAGAATGCTCATTTTACGAAAGTGGATTGTATTAATTAATAGCTCTAAAATTGATTTTTACACAAATTTGATTATTTTTTTATTTTACTTTATATGAATTTGGAAAAACTTTTAGCGTGTCTGACACTCTAGACCTATCATCAGTTATTTTCTAGCAATTATTTATTTTCTAAGTGACAATAGTATGATCTTTTCAAATTTGGTTAGGTAAAAAGGAGAGTAAAGGAGAGGCTTTATGTATATTAAAGGGTCCCTTTAAGTCTGCATGCACTACGCACTGTACAGAAATCCTCTTCCTGCAACACGATGGACCTAGAAACCTGCCCAGTGTATAAAATGTTTAAGAATTTCTTCTCTGATGCCTAAGCATAGAGCAATAAGTTAATTAAACGCTAATACATCCTGTAGTTCTTTCTTTGAGATTTTCTTCTTGTGCACTTTCTCGAACTCTAAATCTATGAAATTTTAATGGATCTATTTCAATTAAGGCTTTACTTAATATCTTTTTAATAAGAATTCCCCTAACTAGACATCAAACCCACAACCATTCCACATAAACTCTCCAACTGCGCCACAATGACGTTGTATATTTTATTTGAACAGTATATCCGATAAAGTCTAATAGACGCCAAAACAAACTAAACTGAATGAGTAGCACACACGCTCCTAACTCCACACCCTACAAATTAGTTTGAGTGCATACGTTTTTTTACTATCAATAATATAGAGGATAACGGTGGCACAAGCGACTGTAAACGCGACAGGTTGTGGGTTCGATTCCTACTCTAAGAAATGAAAATATTAAATAATATTTGGTATTTTCATATCTTCGCTCTGGTAACAAGGTAAAGCGCGACATTGAGTTCCGCCACTCAGCACGCAATGCCTCTACTTCGGCGGAGAGTGGGGAATGGAAATATTAAGAGAGAACAGAGTGTCTTAACACTAGATTCTCTAGTTTCCGGGATACAGCGTGAAGCTAAAAATAAATATAGAACCATACCGTTCTAAGCGCTCACAAAAATGACAAAAGTTAGCTACCAAATATTCCCGCGGCTTAATTCGACAAAGTACTTCATGTATAACGTGATAAAATTTTAAATTCGACTGCTATACTAAAAGGAAATATGCTGTTTTAATGGATAATTAACATTTTATGGACACTTGTAATAAAATGTAGGGTGATGCGTTTCTTACTTAAGTAATAGTGGTGTTACTTGTTTGTTGTCATTTAATTATTTTTTTATATTTCTTTAATGAATAAGCCACGATGGTGACTCAATTGTGATAATTATATCTATAAGTAATAAATACATGAATCATAAAATCATACCATATTAATATTTTGAACCGTTGACATATATCTTTTGATATATGCATTGAATATTTTAGCAGATAGGTGCGGAGAATTCAGTGTCAAGACTGCGTTCTGTACTTTCTTACGTTCTCAATTGTAGGGTATTTTTTTTATATATTACCGCATAACTTCTTATTGGGTGAACTAATTTTGATGGTTCATCAAAATTGATGTTTCTGATGTGGTTCCATTTAAATTTAATTATTGACGAGTAGTTTTTGAGTTATTCGTAATAATTTTACTTTTTAGTGCATTTTATATGAAGCCGATTTTCTTTTTTTTTTTTAATTTTACCTATTTGTACTCATGATTAATATTTTTCTACTTTTTCTAATTAAACTAAACAATATATTAATAATAATATAATCAATTTAATATCTTTACAGACATAGATTTAGATAATTCGTAAACATGTCATCTAGTACATTTTATTTGAAACGTGTATATTTTTCGAGTTTCGTAAATACGTAGATGCATTAGTTGATTGATCAAACAAGTCCAATCCAAATAAAATATAAAAGTAATATACTATAGAAGTGTTTCACTTTATATTTCAATTTCATTAGAAAAAATTGTCAAACACAAAATTGAAACTTAAAAAAATACAACTTACTTACCTCTAGATACTTATTATTATATTATGGTCAAATTACACAAAATCTTTTTGTTAAATCTTTATGGGTAGGTAGAGCACTACATTCTCAGGTTCCGAGAATGTAGTGTTAAGATACTCTGTTCTCTTTTAGTCTTTCTGTTCCTCAGTTTCCGCCGAATTGAGGCATTGTGTGCTGAGAGGCGGAACTCAAAGCCGCACTTTACCAGAGAACCATAGAAATAGAGTTCATGAAAATACTAACCATTATTTAAATTTAGATTTGTTTAGTAGTTGTTGTGTAAAAGAGTAACAAATATCGTTCCATTCACACAAATTTTCGCATTTATAATAATAATAGAATAAATTTAAGTTTAAAGTGAAATATTTGATATATTTTTGTTTGTTACAGACTGGTGTAAAAAGTTGATATGGAGACCGTCGTTCAATATTTACTTTTGGCTCTCGCACTGACCTCAGTACAAATATCGCTCACAGAAAGCCGTCTAAATGAAAAACGCAGGGATAAAACCGAGAGAAGATATCATAATGTGCAAGTCAAAGATAATATGTGCGAAATTACGAATCGAGAGTCAAAAGTCCATTGTTATTGCGAAAATACTGAAATAAAGACAGCTACCAGAGCTGATTGCTGGGTATTTAACGGTGGTATCGACGAAAGTGACCCAATTTGGTCCAGTTTCACCTCACAGCCGTATCTCGAAAGATTGACTTTCAATGTAAGGTCTGATGGAGCGCTCAAATTTATACCCCTCCAGGTGATTCACCGTTTGAAGAGGCTACAAAAACTTTACATACACTATGCAACGTTAAACAAGATAGAAAAGAAAACGTTTACCAACATGACCACTGTACGCGAAATAACACTGATGAACGACAAAATAATGGAATTGGATTTTTCTTCGTTTTCCAACCTACCATCTCTCGTGAACTTGACGATAAAGGGGAATAAAATAGCCGAGATACAGCGTGATGTTTTTGTCGATTTACCAAGTCTGAGATATCTCGATTTGTCGTTTAACAGCATTAGTCTGGCTCACGACGGATGTTTTGAACATTTGAATATACTCAATGACTTAGTGTTAGAGGCGAATTTAATTTCGGTCTTAACTCGAGATACGTTTAAAGGTTTAGCTAATTTGACTAGATTAGATTTGAGGTCGAATAAACTGTCTATGATAGGCGACTTGACGTTCTCGGAACTGTGGAATTTGAATGAACTCTTATTGGATAATAACGATTTGAAATATTTATCTGAGCGAGCCTTTGACGGATTGACTATGCTTCAAAAATTATCTATTACTGGGAATAAATTACAATCTATAAACGAAGGGCTGCTGGAGGGCGTGAGGGGGCTAGAATTACTGGATTTAAGAAATAACGACATTGAACTGTTTACTTACGAGACTATAAAGCCTATTCATGATAACTTAAAGATGAAAACTTCTGTACTTTATTTAAGTGGTAAGTTTGGTACATATAGAAGTACCTTTCACTAATATGTTTATACACTAGTAAAACTATTTTTTTTATATTTTATGTTTGGTTTAAGTGTTTATTTCAAATTTATTTTATATCATCAGCTATCTTATAACGGCTTCACGCTGTTTTGCTAAGCATGGTAGTTAGAAAGAACCGAGTTTAAAGGCCCTCCGTTCTCTAGTTCCCATCCAAAAACTAGTCCAATGACATTGGTGGAACTCAACGCCGATTTATTTCTAACTAGCTAGCTCAACGCCGATTTATTTCTGACTAACTAGCTTAGAAATTATTAATAAAAATATTTCCAAGCAATCGAACCCACGACCTATTATGTTTACACTAAGATATTTTCCCACTATGCCACGATGGCTTCACGTATTTATATGAAAGTGTATGGTTAACTATTATTATCATATTATAAATATATAATATTATCGAATTATTATGTTATTTAGGTCTTAATAACACCATGCTTGTATAGCACACACTCATGGGAAAATAACTATATTTTGTGCAAACAATGCATTCCCTATGGGGTCCTAATCCACCCTTCGAATGTTACCAACAATTAATGACTTCTCTTTAGCGAGTCAACAATGGTGTAATAACACGATTTAGTAAGAATAATGTATTATTTGAAATCAACTTAATATTCATATAATGAATGTGTTTTTTAATAATTTTATTATTGTATGAATTTTTTGTTTTTTTTTTTGAGTAATTTAATTTATATTACAATTTATTCAATAATTTACACATTTTTAGAATGGTAATTTTTTTATAATACATGAGTTAGTGTCATTTTTATTTGTTTTGGCATGTTAATGGAAAGCCGTAGGTAGAAGAACAGCGTCTGATTGTAAATAGGTTTAGTTATGGGTTCGATTCCCACTCCAGGAAACTATTGTCTCTTATCTAGTCTGATATGACAAAGCGCTGCGTTGCGATTCGTTACTTAACAGACAATATAAATAATATTTTGCTCTTAGTAAAAAACGTGATGCTGCTTCCTTTTTTTAACTTCATGCTGAATCCTGCTGAGTATACGGCATAGGGAATCAGAGAACCTAGTATTAAGACACTTCGTTCTATTTTTGACATATCCGTTCCCCAGTGCTACTCTTCAAATAATTATCTGAAAAATTATGTTTGGAATCGATTAGGCTTCCAGTACAATGTTTTTCTAAATGTGTTTCTTAAAATGGAGAATTTATTTCTAGTAGGTAGTTAATAATTACGCATATTTCATAATAAGTAGTAACTCAACATGTAATTTGATTTAATTGTTCGAGTTCGGGTGGAAATAAGGAAACGGAGTGTCTTGACACTGCGTTCTTACTGTCTACAATGCTATGCGGAAAAAAACATGAATTTAAAGTAGAAATAGTAATATTTTTGAATACTGAAACTTTAAAATACAACAATAAACAAAATTACACTTCTTTGCAGGTAATAAATTACGATGCGATTGTCGTTTATCATGGATACAGATGTTACGCAACGAAACGAAAAGCGAACCACTGAGAATGGCACTCGACGAAGTCACATGTTTATATATAGATGAAACTAAAATTAACAAAGAAAACACAGAAAAATCTAACGAAAATATATTCGAAGTACAATCAAACAGTGAAATATTCCAACAGGATGCAAACGACGATATGTACAGCGATTCAAGTCCAACATATAAATATGAAGAGACTATAAAGTCCTTAGAAAATCAAGTGACATTAGTCGATATACCCGCTCAAACGTTACCTTGTCCGGGAAAGCTTGTACAGAACGAAGACTCTTTGATGTTATCCTCAAAAGACGAGAACTATTGGCTATCAAATTCTAGTTTAAAAATGTTAACAAATCTTTTGGTAGTGCTCTCCTTGACAATAATAAATGTGTTACATTAAATATTAAAAGGACAAAAACTAATGTATCGAGGTCATGTAACTTATTTAAATAAAGAAAGAAGACTGGTTAAGAATAAATAAATAATTAAATTATACCGAAGGCGGAATTTCGTCTGATATTTCAAATGCGGCCCGAATTGTGCGAGAGGAATACTAATGTCTATTTGTTGGTACAAAGTTTTTGATTTATCAATATAATTTTAATTAAAAATACAATTTGTATTGAAATATTGTATGCTTTTAAATATTGATACCGCTTATTTTGTTAATGTTTGTGATGATTTCAGGAGGCTATAATGTGGGACAGTGCTTTGACTGTAAACGCGATAGGTAGTGTGTTCCTGATTCTCACTCAATAAAAGATTATTATTCAAATTATTTCCATTTCCCTACTTTGGTAAGATGAATTGCGGCGTTTAACTTCGCTATTTAATATACAATATTTTGAATTCAGACGGAAACCGGAGAATAGCGTGGCTAACACTAATATCTCCCCTCTGACACCTGCTACGGCTAAAGCTTTCTGTAACGGTGTAAGCGTGTAAAGGTCATTTCATGTATTTGTTCTTATACACATAATATTTCTGGCAGTATCGTTGTCGGTAACAGTATTGATATTTTCAATGTACGAAGCCGCACTTAGCATCGTTTCAGCGAACTTGAAAACTTTCAGCAGTAATGTTATCATGTTTTACTATGATTTGTGATTTGATATTTGTATTACATGATTTCTTGTATAGTAATTTACAATAATATACTGTAAATGGTATAGTTTTTTTTAATAAAATATATAAGCATTTTTCATTCACCTGTAAATAAGTAAATACCCTTTGAAGTTGCTTTTAAGTTAATTTCTAATGGTAAATTAATTATATATTTCTTACATTTATTTAAGTTCATGCATATCATTTATATTCATATTGAAAAAAGGCAGTTTGGGGTTTCCTTATTCCGCTTATTAGGCAATTAAACACCTAGTGAAGAGAAACACTACCAGCTGTATGGCGGAACTCAACGCCGCACTCTTTGCCTTTTTACTATAGCGGAGAGTTACGAAACAATTGGTTATAATCACCCCGAGCGATCACACTGAACAACCCATCGCGTTTTTGGGCAGTCAATCTGTCCCACTTTTAAAATGACCTCACTAATATACATATATTTTTACATTAAGTCTCTTTCAACTAGCATTAGTGTTTTGTGATAATTACGAATAAGCGTAGAAAACAGTTTATTTCAATCAAAAGCGAAAATATGTACTTAAGTGAAAATTGTAAATATTTATCTATTCTCATTAGAGCTATATTAAATGTAAATATGGAAATTCATCATTTCATATATTTTATTAATGAAAGAAATATTCTGATTTTGCTTTGTGTGTTGTTTTAAATATTTATAATTTAGTAAAAACAGTAATAAGGTACTACTTTATTAGCGTGTAATGTACCTATTTTTTCTTGGGGAAATCCGTTACGGATACCCGCCCGATCAAAGTCAAAGTCAAATAAGTTACATGCTTCATTTTGAATATCAAATAGTTCACCACCGGTTCACTAAATTTAATGCCCCGTGGACCTGAGAAGCTAACCTGGCGCAAGAAACCTGGAAGCGGGAACCTTTTTTTTTTTTTTTTTAAACGGACATTGGCTTTTACAATTTTTTATTAATGGCAATGGATACCATTGAAACAGACTGGAGCGAGCATTTCCCATTCCCATGTGCATCATCGGGGACTCGACAGGTTAAGGGGGGGACCCTGGTCCGGCTGTAAAGAGGCCGTCCTCGTATACCCACTCAAAATCTCTCACGGTACCCTCCACTACTGCGCCACTGGGCCGAGGCCCACGGAACTCCCCGAATCTTCCGTGAAAACCTCGGCGGCACTTACTATAACCTAATGTGTATAGAAATAAAAAAATATAAAACATGATTTCCTTTGTACAAAATACAATTGGCAATTTTATATTGTACAATCTGTAGCAGGCGTGAATAGATAGATAAGCTCTGGCTTTTGACCGACTTTTAATAAAGGATGAAGTACTCAATTGATTTTATGTATGTTACCGATTAAGTATTTACTGGGTGAAATAATTTAGATGCTTCTGATATGGGCCCTCTGATGTGATTCCTCTGTTCTGATTGATATTTATCTAAGATTTAACGAAATTTTTGATTTTGCTTTTGAGTTATTCGTAATAATTGTAGTTTTCAGTGCATTTGCTTCGAAGTCGGTTTTTTTTGCTTAAATCTTAATTATTTATATAAATAAAAAAACAGTTACTACTTAAACTTCTTTCTTTTTCTAAAAAAGCCCTGAAAAGTATGCACGTTCGACTTATTAACTTATTCACGCTTACTACAGATATGTTACGAAATATCATCACCAGAACGTAGATTTAACCATGAAATTTTTACGGTTTTATAGATAGATTTAGGGATTTTTGGTAAAATAAATATTTATGTTACTTAGTTAGTCGTTTGCAGTCAATTAAGTAAACAAAAATAATATAAATGTATGTTAAAAAGATAATAATTTCTAGCCACAACTATTTCATTCAAAAATAAATTGTAACAAACGTATAAGAATTTCAACGTAGCTGGATAAGAACGTATGGCTTAGCGGTCAGAGCGCTTGGACAGTTTCCAAAAGGCACATGTTCGAGTCCCGTAACGTTCAAATTTTTATATGTTCTCTAAATATTTTTTTTCTATTTCTAAGTGTGTGATTTACACTTTAAAAATAATAAAAATGTTTGTAAAGATGATTTTTATATTTTATAATAAGTGACCGTTACGTATATGGCGTTTGACTATTGCTATATCACCTAAGGCAAAGATTGTGGGTTCTTACCTATATGAAAAAAAATATATATTTCAATAATACTTATCATTAGAAGATGAAAAAGAGTAGAGAGAAAGTAATCTTATCACCCTCTGCTCTCCGTTCCTTGGGAAATAAAGGTATAATTATTTTTATGGGAATCAAACCCTCAACCTTCGCCTTTATAGTCAGGATTTTTAATGAAAAATCATACATTGAATATGTATGAATTATTTGAATAAATATTAAAATTGTGTTATATTTAGTAATAATAATGTGTGTGTACATTTGCATTCCATTAATAGTATAGTTGAAAATATTATAAGTGTAAAATGTAAAAATAGATTGTAATGCAAAGTTAAATAAATTTTTGAATTAATTTGGTCTGTTTATTTATAAATACCTTTTTATAGTAAATTATAGAAGATTAAGTAAAAATATGCTTCACACTGTATCCCACACATACCATGGTAGGTAGAGGGAACTTTAGAATGTAGTGTGAAGACACTCCGTTCTCTTCAGAGTCTGTCTCTTCAGAGCAGAATCCTGTCGAGGCGCAGAGGCATAAGCGTGCGGCAGTAAAAGCGACAGGTTGTGGGTTCGATTCTCACCCCAGGATATGAAAATATTAAATATTTATAATATTTAACATTTAGTACTTTAATTTCCTCGTTCTGGTAACAAGATCCACTCAGCAGGAAATATCTTAATTCGGATGTGAAGAACGTGGTGTCTTGATACTAGATTCTCTCGGATTATCCTACAATATAGCGAACGAATTGATAGTTGTTGTGTTAGTTTGATGTTTTTGAAACGATAAGAATATTGATTAGATAAATTTAAAATTTAATGGAAATAATGAATTAGAATTTGAAATAACGAATTTTAAGTTGAAAGTTTTTTTTAAACTTAACTAAGAAATATATTTTTTTTTACAAATTGTACATAAAAAATGAGACGAAAATAAATTTTCAAGAGGCGTTGCGTTGATTCAAGTCCCGCTATGTTCCAATTTTCATATGTTGTTTCACGCTGTATTCCACACAGCAGGGTAGGCAGAGGAAATCAGACGACCTAGTGTTAAGACACTCCGTTCTCCTTTAGCATTTCCCTTCCACATTTTCCTACTTAACTACTTGGAAAGTTTCTTAAAAATATATTTTTCTTACTTAGTAACAATAACACTTTAAGCATAATATTTGGTAAAAGTAGCTTGACGTTTAAAATCTACACATACCAGTATATAAAAGCTAAAACCAAAGTATAAACGCTGTATTTCAACAAATGGTCAAAATCCAATACCCAGAACGTGTAAACGCAAATGTTCAAAAAAGAGTCAACAACGAGATCGTCAACAAAGATTCGTTTCATGAAGAGACTTTATTAGAAAAACCTAGCGCTGGAATCACGTAATCAAAACACTAGGACCATCGGCGTCGCATGTAAATGAGGTATCTTATTAAAATTTTCATATTTAAGATGTATATAGCGAATTATTAAGATTTTAACAAAAAAAGAAAACTGATTTCAAAGAAAATGCATTAAAAAGTAATGCTATTACGAATAACTCAAAAACTATTTGTTAGATCTTAACTAATGGACACACATCAGAAGAACTAGCTAACATTTAAAAAAAATCAGTTATTAAAATAGGTTCCCTCAGTAAAAAGCTATACGGCAACAGAAGAAACTCTTTTGCAGTCCATGTATTCACCGTGCGAGTACCCATCGCGTTCCAGAGAGAGGAGTTTGGAGTGTACCTGGGACTTACGACCCAACATGTAGGTTTCTATGTTTCTTCAAAATGCACACATTAACGTTCACCTCCATAAAACATACAGTCAAATCGAGAACCTTCTATTTTTGAAATTGGTAAAAAGAAAATGGCGTTTATACTTTCTCTAAATGACCGCAATTTCATCTCACCTGTAATGCTTAAGAAAATCCACGAAAATAGCTGAAGGCGTAAAGCTCCATTCAGGGCCTAAATTTTTAAAGATAACAAAGCTGAGCTAAACCTTAAAGAACGTTGATACTGTATTTCAAAATTTTCTCCAGCAATTTCATTTTATCAGGCTTCCTTTTTGTTCTGAGATTTTAGTTAGTAATTTGTTCTTTCTACCGATTTTATAGCTTAATATTAATTTAAGGGATAAAAATGTTATAACATTGGCGTAGTTTTTGTATGAATCATGCTAAGAAAAAAAATTTCACGCTTTCTAGTGTCAAGACACTCCATTCGCCGATTTCCGCCCGGATTTGAGTTATGAGAACATCTGAGGATCTTGGTCAGCATCACGGTAGCATCTGGAGCGGACGATCTTCCTCCACCGGTTTTTGTCCAGCGCGTCTTGAATTTGAGATATTGCATGTTAAATAACGGAACTCAACGCCTCGCTTTGTCTTACTGGACTTTGACTGAAATGGAAATAATTTAAATATAACAATTTCCTCAAGTGAGAATAGAACCCAAAATCAACTCATTTTCAAAGACGGACACTGTTCCACTGTGCCACAATGGATGAAGATATGATGTACAACGTACATATTCACAGATTATGTAAAATTTTCCATATTGAAATTTTAAGTGAATATTTAAAATATTTTTATTTGTCAAAAGCGCTTTCGCATAGCTCAGTATTTTTTTTAATAAAGAATTTTCCAATATTCAGAGATGTGTTTATTTTCGGCCATGTGCTATGTAAATAGACAAAACCTCAAATATAACCCATGTATTTTTTTTGCGTTTTATCCCTAACGGGGCAGTCAGAGAGAACGGAGCGCTAAATGCTACCGTCACTTCCGTCCTTATGCTTTTACGTGACCTTTTAACAGTATCATTGACACTAAATTCCCATAGGTTAACCGAGGTCTTCACCTCTCTTATCGCTTCCCTTAACCTCATATATTTTTCTTATAATTCTTTCATCACTCATATTCACGTTTTTTTTTTCTATTTTTGCCTCTCAACTGTGAAATGACGTACCTACGACAGAGTTTTCTGGTCAATACGACATGGGTACTTTATAAAAACCGGGCCTACCTACACCAGAAAAGCTGACTGGCCTATAGTTCCTCTGGTGTTCCACGAGATCGTAGGTGGTGGTGAACACTTAACATCAGGTGACCTGAACACTCGTTTGCCTTGTCCTTTTCATAAAAAAACTACTTTTTTTTTTCTTCACGCTGTATCTCGCATATAGCGGGGTAGGCAGAGGGAACTAGAGAACCTAGTGTTAAGACACTCCATTCTCTTTCAACAATTCCGTTCCCCACATTGCATTCCCATACATATATTCCTAAATAAAAAAGAAGAAAATGATTTTACATCTCATAAGAAGTCAACCCACTACCTAACTCATACAATAAAGTCAATACAACATTAAAACATACCAAAGAAAATAATCAAATACTAACCAACAGTCCCCATTACACGTCGCCTTAACGCCATTTCTGTTAGAAAATGACTTTCATCATAATTCCCGCACCTTCGAGATATTTTCCGAACATATTTCAACTCATTTATACTTGATTGAGTTACTTACGGTCTTTGAAGAGGTTTCTTTTGACGTCAATGAAGAAGAATCATAGAATGAATGCTTTATAAGCGTTTATGTTTGTAACGTTACTACGTATCGTTTTATAATCGAATATTCGATAAGTTGGTATATTTGTATATTTTTTCTTTTTATGAAATATATTCTTATTTACTTCGCATAGCAGGGCAGGTAGAGGAAACCTGAGAACCTAGTGTAAAGACACTCTGTTCTCTTAAAATTTCTGTTCTAAACTTTCTGCCGAATTGAAGTATTGCGTGTTGAGTAGTGAAACTCAACGCCAAGCTTTTGCTTATTACCAGACCAAATGAAAAACCAGGGAAAATGAAAATGTTAAATATTGAATATTATAAACGTTTAATATTTTCATTCACTTGAGCGGGAATTGAATTCATAACCCGTCGCGCTTATAGTCGCTCATTATGCCTCTGGGTTACGACTCACCTTAAACTTTTAGTGACTGGCCTTATTTACCTCCTTTTAATATATTCTTTTACTTACGTGTTTCACCGCATCATGAGATAGATTGAGAGACTTAGTGTCAAGACACTCCGTTCTCTTCTGTTCACCAAAATTTGGAACACTACGTATTGAGTGAAGGAACACAACGCCCTTCGTCTTACCATATATTTGAGTAGAAATTAATTTACTATAATATTAACATTAATTAATTATTAATAATAGAACCAAAATTAGATTATCATATAGAAATTTAAAGCCAACATTAACTAGTCGATTGAGACAATCGAATTTCATTAATATTGAATTATACTGGGGAATTGCCATTTCCAAGCCTTTAATTACCTATGTTCGTACTTGAAACTTGAAGCTAGATAATGTGTGGTGTAAATTATGTGGCGGAATATATTCATGTAGTTATAATGTAATAATTATGATTTTATAAAAAAAATAATATATAGTTCCGCTTATTAGCACGTCATGCCTCAATTCGGCGGAAAGTGGGGTAGGGAAATGTTAATAGAGAACAGTGTTTTAACACTAGGTTAGGTACCCTGCTACGTGTGAGATACAGTGTGGAGCTAATTAAGCTAAAAAAATAAAAACCGCCTCCAAATAAAATGATGAAGATCATTATAGCGCATCTGGTTGTAAATGGCATAGTTGTAGGTTGTTGAGTTCCGCCACTCATCGTGCAATGTCTCGAGTTTGGAAGGAGAGTGGAGAACGGAGTGTCTTGACACTTGATTCACTTAGCCTACCCTGTTTGATAGCTTCAAAAAAACTATAAGTATTATATATACTCATATACTCATGTATGGTCCATGCCTAACCCGCAAATTATGGTATATGCATTATGCATTACTTAATAGATTGGTTAATAAAATCCCATTAGGAAATCTCTACTAATAGTATAAATGTGAATGTATGTTTGTTTGTTACGCTTTCACGTCAAAAGTACTTGACCGATTATCATGAAACTACACAAATATTCTTAGAGATATTAAAAAGGACATAGAATACTTTTTATCAAAACAAATATTTTGGCAGATATGATTGTTAGTTAGTTATTTAGTCAAAAATGTTTGAAAATTTACTTACATCAAAGCTTTCAAATTAACGCACATACGCACTATACACTATAGTTTGTAGTATAAGCTGACATTGAACACGCGAGCGACACCGTGGGTACAAGCTAGTATTATATATATTATGTGCGATATATATACTCATACACATCTATTTCTAACCTAAAACTTGTGAAATAAAAATTATATTATATATTAAGGTGTGTGAAACTGAAAAAAAACTGGAATGTATGTAGTTAGATACATATTAAACGTTTACTGAATGACTGACAGACAACGTACAACTGAATCTGCACAGCCATACAAATCAGGAAATTTGCAGGCTCCTCGAAGAGAGGTTATAACTAAAGAACTAAATTATTCAATTTCATGATTTAAAGTCTACGCAAATGTCCCGGAGTATATCTAATATAATGATTATAATGTAAGCAAAAACACCCGGCTTCACGCTATATCCGCATATATAACATTGCTTAGAGCCCAGAGGGAACCTGAGAACCCAATGTTAAAGTCACTCTGTTCTGTTTCAACATTTCCGTTCCCCACTTTCCCCACGCCGAATTGAGGCATCAGCGTGCTAGTGGCAGAACTCAACCTTTGCGCGCTTTGCGTATTGCCAAACCAGAAATGAAAATACATATTGTTCCAAAATTCTCATTTCGTAGGTGGGGTAGGGCCATAATTGTCATGTTTTGGTGCGCTGAGTGCTCACTGCACCACTACAGGCATTAACAAAAGAAAATATATTTTCAATGTAACCCAGAGCAGAAGAACAAAACATAAAAAGCAACAAATTACTTCACATATTACGCCAAATATTTACAAATTAGTACGGTGTTATGGGAAATAAAAACTTATTATGGAAGCCCATGGGAGAATTTGTAAATTCAAATATTGACCGCTCCCTTCAACCCTGTTTACCGTACACTTCGCACCTTTAATATATGAATGAACGTTATATGAATTTTTTATGTCTTTTACCTTTCTTTATTTAAAAAATATATTATTTTTCGACATATTGACACCTTAAGAGAAACTTTTTGTGTAATTTTTTTTGTTTGCTATTTTTTGTTTACGTCATTGTTATTGACCTCGGAGGAGACCTCTGTTGATCTTCGAGTACACAGTATCAATGATACTGGAGGAAGGTCACGTAAAAAGCATGAGGACCTCCCGGAGGCCATGTACGAAGAGGTTAATGACTGTGGACGAGGCGAGGCGAAAGAGGTATGCAGGGACCGTAGCGTTTGAAGCTCCGTTCTCTGTGACTACCCCGCTAGTGATAAAGCGTGAAGTTAGGTAGGTAGGTTGTTATTGACTGATTGAAAATAACAAGGTTTTTGTGGGTTCAAAATCTGTTTTTTTTCTGTAGTTTTATGCTTTAATCCGCATTACAGGGTAGAGTCAGAGTGAAACTAGAATCAAGATACATCGATCGCCACTTTCCAAGTTCCCAGTTAAGTGAAGGAAATGAACGCCACGCTTTGACTGAATTACTGACTGAAAGAAAATAAACTACAAATAAATTGAACTAAGCAGTACTATTATTACGGATAACTCAAAAACTATCCGTCATATGTTAACTCAATTTAAATAAAACCACATCAGAAGCACTAGCTTTCATATAAGAAATAGAATCATCAAAATTGGTTCACACAAAAAAATGTGGTAACACACATAAAAAAATACAATCGATTTACTAACCTTCTTTTTTAAAATCTTATTTATCGATAAACACCTGCCGTGTCGCAGAGGCACAAGCGTGCGACTGTAAGCACGACAGGTTGTGGGTTCGATTCCCACTCCAGGAAATGGATTTTTTCATTTCCTGGGTTTGGTAACAAGGCAAAGCGCGGCGTTGAGTTCTGCCACTCAAACGCAATGCCTCAATTCGGCGGATAATGGGGAATAATATATAATAAAAATAGGTTCCCTCTGCTTACCCTGCTTTATGCGCGATACAGCGTGAAGCTATGTATGTATGTATGTATTAATCGATTGTAAACCACAAATCAATAGTAACCACATAATAATATTCTTACAATAACCTTAGTAGGAATCGAAATAAAATATACAAGGAAAAAGTAAATATGTGCCCGCATTGATATTACTGGCTTTGTGAGACTTGGTTACTATAACGTCCGTTGGGAATGAAAAGGTTTCGGATAAGTATTTATTTATGTAGCCTGATTACTCCTGCCCATACATATTGACATCTAATTGGATGGAATAGAATAGTCAAATTTAATCGTCTAGTATATAACTTAATCTGGAAATCCAATGAAGTTGTGGATTCCATATTGTTTGTTTTTATATTTATTAAGACCATTCTGGCGTAATGGTATGTGTGACTGTATACGTGTTGGTAGGTTCGATCCACTCAGATGAATGATAATATTTATATTATTTTCATTTTTTGTTGTTTCGAATTCCGTCGGAAACTGGGGAATCAAATGTCTTAACACTCCGGCTCTCTCTGACTACCCTGCCGTGTGAGAAAGAGCGTAAAGCTATTTTTAACTATTTATGTAGCGTGATACTCCTACCCTATATTGGAATCCAATTAGATGAATGTAGAATATTCAAATTTAATTTATTATTTATTATTTTATTTAGGGGTAGTTACGCTACAGCTCCTGCTTACTTCTTTCGCCTCGCCCACAGTCAATCATACATGCCTTCCGGGAGGTCCTCATCCTTATTACCGTGATCTTAATTGAATAATATCTGATTAAAAACGCGTTGGTTATGTGGTAGTGGTGGTGGAGGTGTATATGGCTTGATTCGACCTCCACTCGGAGGAATGATTATATATACAAACATTATTTCCATTCCCCAGCTCTAGTGAAAGAAACCGTGTCGTTGAGTTCCGCCACTTAATGCCCAATGTATCTTTTTTATTTTTATAATATTTAGTTTTATGCTACATTCCTAGTGGTCTAGAACTGAACTAAACACACAACCACTTATGTTTATAATTCCTTTACAGTGTTTATACAAAATATATGAGCAACAATAAACAATAAAAAAATAAAAGTAAAAATCTTTTCACTTAAAGCCGTACTATTAAAACATAAATAAATAAGTGAAATAAGCGGAAAGTGACATCATGTTGGTGGTAACGTCGATTTCAGTACAATTATTTCTTGTAATTACTATTTAAAGTGGAACACTTGAGTAATATTTCATTTTATAAACGCTTCATTTTACATGTAATTTTGCTCTTACTGTAATTCATATATGGGTACAAAAATAGCGGACGTAGGCAGTAAATTTCCTATTATAGTCTTGTTACTTATATCTATATATAAATACGTGAAGCAAAAACTATGTACCCCGTTTTACAAAAATTACGTGGACGGAGGAGCATGAAATTTGGCACACTTGTAGTTTATATAGCGAAGGAGTGCACAATGATAATATATTTTTAAAATAATACATAAAAAATATATTAAATTACTAAAATTAATGTTACACACACTACCATGGTTTGACATGCATGTTTACGCCTCAATGGGGACATTTGTTAGTTAAGTATTTAGCTTCACGCTTTTACCGAATAGCAGGGTAGGAGGAAGACAAGCAAGTGTCAAGAGACACCGTTTTTAATTTTCCACCCGAAAACCTCTAAATTGTGTATTTAATGGAGAAACCCAAGGCTGCAGTGGAGAAGCGTCCATACAACACTCTTCCCACCGGCTTGCCTAAATTTAAAGTTCAAGTATGGGACCTAAAAAAAGGGTCACCAGGAAATTTTGGAGTTTCAATTGTAATTGAGCTTGCAAAACGAGCTCAAGATAGGTAGAGATCTCAAAAAAAAAGGTCACTAGAAAAATATTGGGCATAAAGTTGCAAAAAAAAAAAATGTTCTGACATCTTAAACATCTAAAAAAAGTCATCGCCAAAATCGATAGTGGAATTACTACACCGGCTTCCCTAAATTTATTGGCTTGCCTAACTAAAATTTTCACCGCTCCCACTGCATGGATATATTTTGTTTTATCACAGTAAAGTAAAGAAAATAATTTAAATACAATCATTCTCTCGAGTGGCAATCGAACCCAAAATAAATCGCGTTTACAGTCATTCGCTGTTTCACTGAACCACGACGGCTTCTTATATTAAATTATGTAATAAATACAGTATTAACGTAGAAAGTACTAGTAATTTATATCAATGCATGGCGTATCCGCCTTTAAATATCCACTCTCGAAACCGGAAGGAAAGTAAAGAACACAGCGTCTAACATTAGATTCTCTCTCTATTCTATGAATCCCGATTTTAAAATTATTTTCAGCTTAAAAGACATATCTATATATAAATACGTGAAGCAAAATTTTTTATCCCTTTTTTATGAAAATTAAGCAGGCGGAGGAGCATGAAATTTGGCACACTTATACAAGACAATGTCTTTTTAATATAATACATAAAAAATATATTCAATTAATAAAATAAATTTTACACACACTTTATATAAAGTGACATATACATACATTGCTAAAAACAATGCGTTATTAACGCGTCAACGGGGATGTTATATATATAGATTTTCAGTTTAAAAGGCATATGAACTTAATTAAGTCAACTTTGTGTCAACCTATTTTAAAATCGGGTTAGTCGCGTATATTTTGGTTATCGAGTTCAAAGGGAGAGTAAATTTACCTGTGACAAAGATCGAAACGTCAGATTTTTAAATAATTTTCAAAATATATGTGATTAATGCAGTCAATATCATTTAATTTTTAATTAAAATTTTTACAAAAACATATCCGCTAGCTATCATATTATACAACTATCATAATTTCTATTCACTAAAAAGTTACGCGGTAACACACAAAAACGCCTAACGTGGCGCTGAGGCACAAGCCTGCGACTGTACATACGATAGGTTGTGGGTTCGATTCCCACTCCAGGAAATGTAAAAGATTATTTTCCAAGGTTCTATTCTCCATTAGTTTCCAGGGTTACCATAACAAGGCAAAGCACGGCGTTGAGTTCTGCCACTCAGCACGCAATGCCTTAATTCGGCAGAAAGTGCGGAGTGTCTTAACAGTAAATTCTCAGGTTCCCTCTGCCTACCCTTCTATATGCGGGAAAAACACACAAAAAAAAAAAACACAACAATCGAATTGACTACCTCCTCCTTTTGAACTCGGTTAAAATCAAACTTTTGATCAGTAATCCTAAACACAAGCCAATAATATTCAAAACAGAAACGCCATCAAAATATAATTTAAGACATCCTTAGAATATTGCCTCAATACATTATAGACTACAAATGGTATTGAGTTAGTGCTTTACGTGATATTATTAAGCGCTATAAATTATATGTAATAGCTTCATTTCTTTTGCCTTATGTTACTTATAACTTGACATTAATTTATTGTCATATCCAGGAAGGAATTTAGCTTTTATATGGAAAACTAGAATAAATCGATGTCGGCGCTTGTTTGACTATTTTGGACCGATTTCAAAAAAGGAAGAGGTCGAAAATTTTGATAAAGTAGAAAACGCCTGTCGTGGCGCAGAGGCATAAGCATGTGACTGTAAACGCGACAGGTTGTGGGTTCGATTCCCACTCCAGTATTTTCATTTCCTGGTTTTGGTGACAAGGCAAAGCGCGGCGTTCAGTTCCGTCACTCAGCACGCAATGCCTTAATTCGGCGGAAAGTGAGGAACAGAGTGTCTTAACACTAGGTTCTCAGGTTTTCTCTGCCTACCCTGCTATATGCGGGATACAGCGTTAAGTAAAAAAAAATGTTTCACTACTTGCCACGCAATATCTCGATTTCGGGTGGAAAGCGGGGAACGTAGTGCCTTGACACCATGCTCTTTCTGAATACCCTACTTTACGATATATAGTGAGAAGCCAAAGAAATAATATCAATGCAAAATATGAAATACGTTTGTTAACGGTAAAACTAAAATAAAAATATCTTTACCTATATATTTTTGCAATTCTTTTTTACGCAACCGCCATTGTTGTCTCAATATGACGTTCCCTACGTTATAACTAAACTATAATATGCTCGTATTGTATTGAAATATTGTCATTGTGAAGTGTAGATAGAAATAGTAATATAATTGAGTGAATAAATATGAGTACTTCTGGATAATAATATAAAGGAATTTGATTTCATCATAGAACAAGGCAGTTTTTGACTATATAAAAGATTTTTGGAAAAGGTATAAGAACTTAAATGCAGCAGGACTCGAACCCGTGTCTTAGAAACAAAAAAAGGGCTTTCACCGCTAAGCCATGCGTTCTTATACAGCTACGTTGAAAATCTTATACGTTTATTTGGACGGTTTCCAAGAGGAACGGATTCGAGTCCCGCTGCGTTCAAATTTTTATACGTTTCCTCAAAACGATTTTCGTTTCCCAAGTGTGTAGTTAACATTTTAAATTACCAAAAGTATTTGACTATACTCACGATGGTCGATGGTTCGATTCTCATTCAGGGAATTGATTTTATCTTTATATTTAAACCAGTATTATCATCTTCTGGTGACACAAAACGCAGCGTTGAGTTACGCTCACGTACAATGTCTTGAAATAAGTAAAAAGGTTTCGATTAAAACATTTTTTTACAGCATTACGTTTTATGTGAGGAATTACAGAGAACCTACAAATGACAGAACTAAACGCCGCTCAAACGATATAATGTTCATAGAAATGTAAAACGCTTACACAAAATAGGTTATTTTAAGCTAAATCCAATTGAAATATAGTCATAAACTCAAATATAAGTGTTTTTATAGCGTACTGGCATCTTTTATTTTCTCCAGCACTGTTCGCGCAACAAGTAGGGAACTCGGATAATAAAGCACGGGATAAATGAAAAGTTGTGAGCGAATTCTAAATATCATCCCTCTACGCGGTTGGGCTATTGCGTTTTGAATGAAATTAAAAAAAAAACGCTTATTTATAGGTTTTTTTGAAAGTACTATTTTTACAGTTAAGATATGAAAAATACTTTAAAACTAGCGGGAATTGAACCCACGCCTCTTGGAAACTGTGTCAGCGCTCTGACCACTAAGCTATTAAAGAACGAAGGCTGTCCAGCTACGTTCATATTTCTTGTTTCCTATGAAATATATTAAAAACTTAATCGCAATAATATGTATATCTTATATTATTAGTCATACATACATACATAGCTTCACGCTGTATCCCGTATATAGCAGGGTAGGCAGAGATAACTTAGGGTTAAGATATTCCGTTCCCCACTTTCCGCCTAATTGAGGCATTGCGTGCTGATTGGCGGAATTCAACGCCGCGCTTTGCCTTGTTACTAAACCCAGGAAAGAACAATTCAATTTCCTAGAGTGGGAATTGAACCTACAACCTGTTGCAATTACAGTCGCACGCTTGTGCTTCTGCGCCACGAATCAAATTTTCTAAACATCAAATATTTTTTTATTATTATTAAAATAAAAATGGACTACACATGTATTACAGTTTTAAAATATTACTTTAAAGCCACCAGGATTCGAACCCATAACTTTCAGGAAGAAGACCCGTACTATAATCACTCTAACCAGCTACTAAATGTATACAGTGAGCAATTTTATTTCGCAGTGGCATCGTTTATTTCCCCACACGGTGTTCGTGCACGCAACAAGTACTCTCTCGGATAATAAAGTAGGGAATAAATGGTAACTTTTCAACGAATTCAAAACATACCCCTCATTGCTCGGGGGTTGATTTATTTGTTGTGTTTTAGAAAACAATACTATTTTTGTATGATTAACATAGATAATTATTGTTTTATTATGGCCATATTATTCAAAAACTTATCTTTTGTTATATGTTGCTGTATTACTGAAACATTTCATTATTCATTCAGTAGTTTATGCGTAAGAGTAGCAAACATCCATCTTAATAAACTGTCGAGTTTATAATGTTGGTAAGATCGTGTACAGGTATTTTATTTTATGATCTCTAAATCAATAATTTATACATTAAAATGATAATTTATTTAAAATTAAATTTGTTTAAAAATGATATTATCGGTATTAACGCCTGTCGTGGCGCGGAGGCACAAGCGTGCGACTGTAAAAGCGACAGGTTGCGGGTCGATTCCCACTCCAGGAAATGGAATTTCTCATTTCCTGGGTTTGGTAATAAGGCAAAGTGCGGCGTCGAGTTCCGCCACTCAGCACGCAATACCTCAATTCGGTGGAAAGTGGGGAACGGAATGTCTTAACACTAGGTTCCCTCTGCCTACCCTGCTATATGCGGGATACAACGTGAAGCTATGTATGCATGTATGCATATTATCAGTGTTGGGTAGCGTCCCGTAAGAGGCAGATCTCCCAGTAGTTAGGTAATAGTAGGTTCACTATCCGACTGGCTCCCGATCACTATCGTGTCAAAGACGAACCGCCAAATAACTAATAATTTGTTTGGGCTTGATGACGTACAAGCCATATTTCCTCTATTCCCACCCGTCTTTTCCCCAAAATGTGGTGATTCCGATGATGGACTGCCGTAGCCACTGCATTGTCTCCTCCCTCTTCCATCTGTACACTCTAGACCGGTAACGCATTCACAACTCATCTGGTGTTGTAGATGTCTATGGACAAAGGTAACCACTTGTCATCAGGTGGCCTTTCTGCTCGCTTACCACCTTTGTCAATAAAAAAATCTATTTCATATTTCACCTATTCTAACAACAATTCCTAACTAATTATTCAACATACCTCTAGTTTTAAACTTTAACCTTGTTTCATATACCAAATGCAATTTGTGGTTTTATTTCAGTTTGGCTATCAAAGTAAAATGCTTTGTATTGTTATTAAGTAATAATTTAAAATATTTGTATACCACATTCAATTGAAAAAGGAAACATAACATATAAAAACAAATGTACAAAAGATAGTCTTATGGCTAAATAGCTATCTTTTCCAAGCAACTTTTGGATCGAAAAAACAGGCGTTATAATCGTAAACAGGTAGGTGATGAAATTGCAAGGTTTTGAATTTGATTAAATTTGTTCATTTGGGCCTAAGACACATTCACAAGCTTGCATCTGCATAATCAAGAATAGGTAGTGATACGTTAATAGATTTGCATATAGAAAAGAAAATAGCATATATTGATGGATATGGATGGAACAGATCGTAATAGTCGCAACGACTTCAGTGCCAAGAAAGGTTTTTTCATGTACATGTATTTGATAAAAGAACTTTGCTTTATTTTTATTTCCACGTTCCTCCTATAAAGATATTGAGTGCGGAAGTTGATATATTATTTTGTGTAAGAGACGCCTAAGGTAAAAAATTCTGGACACAGATAAAATTTTATATTCAGTATTCACATTCTCTATAGCAGAGAGAAGAGTGTCAAGCAATAGGTTCTCTTTGCCTGCGTTCCGTTACCGCTACCTTCCTCTCCCTTTCGTCTGATGTCGAAACATGAGTGCGTATTAAGTAGCGGAACTGAACGCCACATTTCGTGTTACCAAAGCAGGGAAATGAAAATAATTTAAATATTTATTTTATTCTGATTTGACGCCTGTCGTGGCGCAGAGACAAGCGTGTGACTGTAAAAGCGTTAGGTTGTGGGTTCAATTCCCACTCCAGGAAATGTTAGTATTTTCATTTCCTGGGTTTGGTAACAAGGCAAAGCGCGGCGTTGAGTTCCGCCACTCAACACGCAATGCCTCAATTCGTCGGAAAGTGGGAAACGGAATTGTTCTAAGAGAACGGAGCGTCTTAACACTAGGTTCTCGGGTTCCCTCTGCCTATCCTGCTATATGCGGGATACAGCGTGAAGTAAAAAAAAATATTTCTCCCGAATGTGGGGAATTGCACCCGCAACCATCACGTTTACAGTCAGCCACCATTTCACTACGCCACTATGACCTCTTAGATTCAAAACATACATTAGAACATAAAATTAATGTGAAAATTCGAACATTTTCAATTAGTTTTACGAGACATAAAAAGCTTTTGAACAAACATTATTAAGTTACAAATGATAACCATTAAATGTAATACGTTATATGTACTTAAATTTACTATACATATCACATTTTATATGAAGTTAACGAACTAGAATATTTTAATAGCTTAGACGATAACAAAGGGCGTATAGGATTTATATGAGTTTATGGATGCGAATAAAAATCTTTTGGAATTACCATTTAGAGTAGTATAGCTGGTTAGTCCATATTTTAAGGTTTATTGTTATTTTACTATTAACTTTTTTTTTAGCTTCACGCTGTATCCTGCACATAGCAGGGTAGGCAGAGGAAATCTGAGAACATAGTGTTAAGACACTCCGTTCTCTTTTAACATTTCCGTTCCCCACTTTCCGCCGAATCGAGGCATTACGTGGTGAATGGCGGAGCTCAACGTCCCGCTTTACCGTGTTAGCAGAGCGGGAAACTGTATGTATGTATATATATATATATGTTTGTAAACGATTATCTCGCATTTGGCTAAACCTTTAATGCAGTTTTCAACACAGTATTTGCCAGGCTTAGGAGAAGGTTTTAGGTATGCTACTAAAAAAATGGAGGTTCTCAGTTTTACATACAAACGTGTGTTGTTAGTGAATTTTATGTGAAGTCGGTTTTATTCATTGTAAAAATCTTATGTTCTATAATCTTGTGTGTTCCCACATATTGTTGGTTCACTTTTATATTCAAGATACTCGTACATTTTAGTATAAAACTTTAAAAATTGTCATTTCATCTCAGTTGTAAAGTCGCTTTATGTAGACATACCTACCAGTTGTGGCAAGTCGTGGTACAGAGGCACAAGCGTGCGACTGTAAACGTGACAGGTTGTGGGTTCGATTAGGCAAAGCGCGGCATTGAGTTTCGCCAATCAGCATGCCATGCCTCAATTCGGCGGAAAGTGGGGAACTGATTGTCTTAACACTAGGTTCTCAAGTTCCCTCTGCCTACCCTACTATGTACGGAATACAGCGTGAAGCTAAAACAAATGAATCGGTGAGTGCAGAAACAACGTAAGTCCAGATTTTAAAATTTTGCAGGAGGGAGTAAAAAAACACGCATCTAGCCTTTCCAAGCTAGTTTAAATCGAATACGAATTTTTGTATATTTTGTGACTAACGTTATTTCTGTTCTCACCGATTCAAATATTTCAAACATTAATATTATCTCAAACGGAATTGGAACCCACAACCATCGTGAGCTAAGTACCTCCCAATCTTTCTACTCTTTATCAAGCAACTTTTTTAT
>JAKGSA010001951.1:0-29953 GCA_033558755.1 Philaethria dido | reverse complement strand
AGTTCCGCCACTCAGCACGCAATGCCTCAATTCAGCGGAAAATGGGGAACGGAGAGTCTTAACACTAGGTTCTCGGGTTCCCTCTGCTTATTCTCCTATATGCGGGATACTACAGCGTGAATTTAGAAAAAAATATATATATAAAATAAAATTATTTTCACGAGTGGTGATTGAACCCTTAATCATCACATCTACCGTAAGATACTACCCCACTGCGCCACTATACAATATTTTATTAGCAATATTCACGATAATAATATTAATATTCTATAAAGAATTGACTTTTATAATCTGGAGTAACGTTTAGCTAATTTCACAGGGTGATTAATTACGAGACGAAAAGCTATCGCTATCAAGAAGATGTTCTATTTTATCCTGCCTCCGTGATAAATGATCCATAAAATTTATTTATTAAATTTTCGGGAAGAATATTCACTGCCAAATGACGCTGTCTACTTTATTGATGAAATGTAAGTCAAGAATACGGTAGTTATAGAGAACCTAGTGTATAGACAATCTGCTTTTTGTGATGTGTTGATGTGTTCCGGTTCGATGACATGTAAGCCAGGTTTTCCTCTTTCCCACTCACCCTTTCCCCAAAATGTGGTGGTTCCGATAGCGGACTACTACATTGTCCTCCCCTTCCATGTGTATCCTGTAGGTTGGCAACGCATCTCCAACGTCTCTGGTGTTGTAGATGTTCATGGGCGAAGGTAACCACTTACCATCAGGTGGTCCTCGTCAGCTCGTTTGTCATCCGTTATCCATAAAAAAAAAACTTTTCGATTTAATGAATAATAATAGGATTAATATAATAATATAACATATTCTCAGGAATAGAACCTGGGAACTACACAATACTTGCATATAACCAATTGAGAAAAAACAATTTTCAATTGTTTTGAAATTTTAATAGTGAATATTTTATTTAAATTTTGCTAAAGTTAAAAATGATTTTTAAACAGTGAATCAAAACTCAGAAGCCCGAAGCCCTGAACCGGACGTCCGGCTGTCATTGAGGGTATCACGCTGTTGACACCAAGGTATTATTTATTATTTATTTTGAATAAAAAAACAAACCATTTTCTACTAAGTTTACTTGTATTTTTTGATAAAAGATGTATTTTGCTCACTGGTTTGCTATAAATATATATCTAGCAAAAAATTGTACCCCTTTTTTACGAAAATTAAGCGGACGTAGGAGCATAAAATTTGGCACACTTATAGTAGATATAACGAAGGAGTGCAGTATAATAATATCCTTTTAAAATAACGTATAAAAATATATAATAAATTAATAAATTAAATGTTACACACGCTACCATGTGTTTGACACCCTAGTTTATTTAGAGAGATACGTTATAGGCAACGCGTTGTTAACGCGTCAACGGGGAGACTAGTACATATTAAACGTTGCACCGTTATTCTTTACTTAAAAAGTTATATAGCAAGCTTAAAAAAAAAGTTAGTTTAAAGTTATATAGCAAGACGCCTGTCGTGGCGCAGAGGCACAAGCGTGCGACTGTAAACGCGACAGGTTGTGGGTTCGATTCTCACTCCAGGGAATGTAAAATTTAGTATTTTCATTTCTTGGGCTTGGTAACAAGGCAAAGCGCGACCTTGAGTTCCGACACTCAACACGCAATGCCTCAATTTGGCGGAAAGTGGGGAACGGAAATTTTGAAAGAGAATGGAGTGTCTTAACACTAGGTTCTTTGGTATGCGGGGTAAAGCGTGAAGTTAAAAAAAAATATACAGCAAGCTATAAGTGATGTTTTACGTATATTGGTCCTTACATTATTTTATTTTTTAATTTTATTTTGGAGCTTTATGCTTTTCTTCGTATAGTAGAATAGTCAGGGTTAGTGTAAAGACATTCCGTTCTCCATTTTCATGTCTATAGTTACAAAAATATTTATTTTTTATAGACTTATTAATATTGTTATCACCCTAGGAAATTGAATTTTTCATTTCCTGGATTTGATAACAAGATTAAGCTAGGTGTTGTGTTCCGCCACTTGGCACGCAATGCCTCAATTCGGCAGAAAGTGTGGAATGGAGTGTCTTAATACTAGGTTCCCTCTGCCTACCCTGCTATATGCGGGATACAGCGTGAAGCTATGTATATATGAGTATGTATTAATATAATTTCAACCCTTGTTTCAAATAACGCTAAGAAAATACAACATTAAACGATCCATATCGATCTATCAAACTTTTAATAGAATAAAATACAAGAAAAAGATTCTGATAGAAAAATATTGAATTTTATTTTTTGATAGAAAAATATTGATTTTCATTTTTTTTGTGTTTTATTCTACTAAAATTCTGAAAAAAAAGTATTGATTTTCATTTTTTCTTGTACATCGATAAGAGATAAATGGAACAAAAGATCGGAGAGTAGGAGAATCGAATCTCTTAACATTACGTTCTTATTATTTTTAATGAGGTAGAAAAAAAAAGATAAAAGATAATAAATAATATTTAAAGCTTCATAAAGCAGTTTATATAGGTAGTATTGTCAAATACATCACTGCAGCCCCATTAGCGTTGATCCGGACATCCGATGGTCATTAGCGGCGGTGTCGCACGTTAGCATCCATACAAATGAGAACAACCTGTAAATATTGTGTATAGTCAATTTTATAATATAATATGGTAAATATAGTCAAATAGAACATACATACATACGTAGCTTTACGCTGTATCCCGCATATAGCAGGGTAGGCAGAGGGAACCTAGTGTTAAAACACTCCGTTCCCAACTTTCCACCGAATTCAGGCATTGCGTGCTGAGTGGCGGAACTCAACGCTGTGCTTTGCCTTGTTACTAAACCCAGGAAATGAAAAGTTCCATTTCCTGTAGTGGGAATCGAACCCACAACCTGTCGTGTTTACAGTCACACACTTGTGCCTCTGCGCCACGACAGGCGAAGACAATATAAAGTTATATAATATTAAAATGAAATATAAAGAAATTTGAATAACTAACCTGCATTTTGGTTGTTGACTCGGGAAATGACTTAATAATTTCAATAAGAATGTTCATGACAATTTAGAGGAAGCTGAAATGCTTCCTTAGCTTATCAAAGCAATTTTTATAAAAAACATGGAAAGTATGTACTTTACATTGCAAAATTTAATTAAATAAGTAGAAATATAGGTGTGAGTGCGAGAAATACAAGTGAATGAACAGAGAGTACCTAGTGTTAAGATACTCCGATCTCTGTCGGGACACTCCGTGTTAAGTGGCGGAACTCTACGCTGCGCTTTATCTTACCAGAATACGGAAATGAAAATTATTTAAATATATGAGTAATCATTCCACCAAGGGTTTGATATTATAATATCTTGAAACACTCAGCCCTGCCAATAGTAATAGTGTCCGGCAATTTACACAGACTCATTTAAATCCGTCCTTAGTTCCATGTTAAAAGCCTGCGGTTCGCATAACAAATGATCGCATTTGAATTTCAAAACGAGTGACAATCTGAAGATAAAATATCAAAGTGCTGGGTTCATAGACAAAGCGTTTACACCCAAATAGAATTTGTGGCAAGCTTTGTAGAATATCTTTTAAGGATCAGTCATTCTTCGTCAATTGCATAATTAGTGTTTTAGAGGTGACAAAGTGAGCGGGCTCCTTGGATGAGGCCAAGAGAGCTATATTAGTTATTATGGTCTATTTTGTAAGTTTCTCACCAAACCCCCACCAAGTTACTGTGTACATAAACTCTAAGATATATTTAGTTGACACTCTTCGATTTCCCTATTCAACGCATCAAGTCATGTTAGCCTGCATTTTTATTGTGAAAATGGATCCTGTACAATATACCAATATATCGCCGACATATATTTGTTATAATTACATTTTTGCAATATTTACAATATCTTAGTGAAAAGAATACTTTAAAAATTTTGCAATACTAAAGGATATTATCAAAAACAATAACTCCCTGGCATAGACGGCAATCTCGGAAACTTGAACAAGTTTTACATACAGCGCTTAATCTTAAGTTGCGATTATATAAATATTTTACAATGCAAGCTTACTTCAAGTTTCTACTTCATAATGTATATTTCTTTCTATTTGCTTTTATTTTTGATTTGCGTTTAATATTACTAGTGTCCTTATCCACGCGCTAATAGCGCGTTGTCTGGCAACGTATATGTCACTTTATATAAACATGCATGTCAAATCATGGTAGTGTGTATAACATGTATTTTATTATATTTTATGCATTATTTAAAAAAAAATTGTGATCATTCTGCACTCCTTCGCTATATAAATTATAAGTGTGCCAAGTTTCATGCTTCTTCGTCCGCGTAACTTTTATAAAAAGGGGTACAAAGTTGTTGCTTCACGTATTAATATATAGATTTTTTTTTAGCTTCACGCTGTATCCCGCATATTGCGGGGTAAGCAGAGGAAACCAGAGAACCTAGTTACCTACCTATTACACTCCATTCTCTTTCAACATTTCCGTTTCCAACTTTCCGCCAAATTGAGGCATTGCGTGTTGAGTAGCGGAACTCAACGCCGCGCTTTGCCTTGTTACCAAACCAAGGAAATGAAAATACACAAAAAATGGTGTACCTTATATCAGTTAATGCTAGCTTAGTTTATACCGCTGCGCTTTATATTACTATACTAGGGCGGAGAAATTAAAATAAATTAAATATAATCATATCCCTAAGTAAGATTCGAACCCACAACCAATCGCCATACAGTCAAACGTTGTTCCTCTTTAGCTACGATGGCCTCTACATATATGCGAAGAACTTGTAAAACCAGAAAATACTTTAAGTCTCGTTAACACTATTATCTTTAGTTCTAGAAAGAGTTAGGTTTATATTCTTTTATTTGAACCCACCGCCTCGAACGCTTTAATCCGGGATATATGAGTGTGAGCGCTTTAAAAGTTGATTTATTTTTGTTCCCTTCTTTATGACGTTTTAAAGTAAGAAATTTTATTTTATGTATGTACGTCATTTGATGGAATGTTATGTAAATGTGAATATTTAGACTTAAACATGTAACAGTGGCTCATTCTGAATACCCTTACTTTGTAGGATAAAGCGTGAAGTTGAAAGAAATATATATAGAGAACGGAGTGTCTTAACACTAGGTTCTCATGTTTTCTCCTATCCTGGTTCTGATACAGTGTGAAGCTAAAAAAAAGTTTTTTTTTATTTTGAATCTCTCTGAGTATAGTAGAATAAGCAGAGACATCTATTTTTTTTGCTTCACGTTTTAGCATAGCTAGGTTTAGGCCTATCTTGCTATACTCGTGGAGGATTTATATTAAAATAATTAAAAAAAAATGTAAAAAAAATGTGGAAAGTGGATAACATAGTGTATTGTCACTACGAATTGACTCTCTCTACGTTGCTATGCTAAAACGTGAAGCTAAAAAAATAGATCTCTCTGCTTATTCTACTAGACTCAGAGAGGTTTTAACACAAAATAAAAAAAAATGTATTTTTTCTTTTTTTTTGGCTTTCCGCTGTATCATATATGATACAGCGTCCCTATAGGGAGAGGGAACTTGAGAACCTAGTGTTAAGACACTCCGTTCTCTTTCAAAAACTCCGTTCCCCACTCAACATAATTTTAGCTTCACATAAAAACTTACGCCATCTAAAATCGTTTTTAAATTCTATCAAAAATATGATCCAATTTTGCTGTGTAATAAGTCTCTGTACTTGAATTAGTAACATCGTCAATTTAACTTGAGAATTACATCGCGCTGCTTCCCCTAGGGATTTGCTGCAAAAAGCTATCATTTTGGGATATTTTTATACACTTGTAAGTTAAAATATAGGAATTTCGTTTACTTGATAATATAATTAAGATTTAAACAATAAAAAAACATTAAGAAGTAAAATTATTACGAATAACTCAAAAACTATTTGTCAGGTCTAAGCTAAATTTAAATGGGACTACATCAGAAGTACTAGCTATCATATATAAAACGATTCATCAAAATTGGTACATGCATTAAAAACTTATGCAACAACTTATAATATATAAAAAAAATGTAATCAAATTGATAATCAGCTCCTTTCTTTGAAGTCGGTAAAAATATATATATATATATTTAAGTTAATTCAAATGATTAAATGAAAAAGAAAACATATAAAAAACGTTTTTATTTTACATGTTATTTATTTATTTATTTTTTATTTCATGCTGTATCCCGCATATAGCAGAATAGGCAGAAAGAACCTGAGAACCTAGTGTTAAGACACTCCGTTCCCCACTTTCTGCCAGATTGAGGCATTGCGTGCTGAGTGGCGGAACTCAACGCCCCGCTTTGCCTAGTTACCAGATTTAGAAAATGAAAATACCAATTATTTACAATTTTCATTTCCTGGAGTAGGAATCGAACCCACAACCTGTCGCGTTTACAGTCACACGTTTGTGCCTCTGTCCACGACAGGCGTTAGTATATGATATGTGCGAGTGTATGTTATAAGGTATAAAAAGCTTAAGTCATTTTTCTACCCACACATGTTGTGTATTTTTTACCGTGAAACGGCGAGCATTTGTGAAATTAAAGTACGGATTAGGGTTTCCTAATGAGGTAAAAAGTAGGTCGGTTTCGCAAGGGTGGATCAAATTTCTAACCGCCCGAAAAGAATGAGTTTCTCAATTCGACTGTAGTTTTTTTTAACTTCCCGCTGTATCCCGCCTAAAGCAGAGGGAACCAGAGAACGTAGTGTTAAGATACTCAATTCTCTTTCACCAAATCCGTTCGGCACTTTCCGCCGAATTGAGGCATTGCGTGCTGAGGTGGCGGAACTCAACGCCGAAATAAAAAATTATATATCCTGGAATGGGAATCGAAGCCACAACCGGTCGAGTTTAAAGTCGCAGCCTTATGCCTCTGCGCCACGACAGGCGTTTTTATTTTTTCTTTCATCTATATATAAATACGAGAAGAAAAAACTTTGTACCCCTTTGTACCCCTAATTTGCAAGTAATGCAGACAGATGCAAGTATACACCTCCACTTCGCTTTTATAGCTATTGTAAAATGTTTATATTTTAATTAAAATTAAATATTTATCGGCTACTCAGTTCTCAGTTCGAACAGAACAAAGCGAAAAGTTGTATAATTACTTTTCACGTCTATAGTTGAAGTTAGCACGCTACTTATAATATAATCAACTCGATTCTTCACTTTACAGTTTCACGCTTTATCCCGCAAGCTTTTTCACGCTTTATATAGCAGGGTAGTCAGAGTCCAATGACAAGACACTCGATGTCTAAATTCGAGACATTGCGTTTTAAGTCGCAGAGGTGAATGCCGCGCTTTGTTTTACCTGAACGGAACAAAGAAAATAATTTAAAAATAACTAGTCCAAGGAGTGGAAATCGAGCCCACAACCAACTGTTTTAACAGTCACACGGTGTCCACGGTTTTATGTCAGTGCATCGCGCTTTAAGGTCCCCATGTATGGGCTTTTTTAGATTCTCTTACCGCTTGTAACAAAAGTTAGGCAGTGAGAACCTAGTGTTATGACTACACTCTGAATTAACACGGAATATCTTGATCTTGATTGCACCTGTCGCGGAGCAGAGGCACAAGCGTGCGACTGTAAACACAGGTTGTGGGTTCGATTCCCACTCCAGGAAATGTAAAATTTAGTATTTTCATTTCTTGGGTTTGGTAACAAGTGGGGAACGGAATTATTAAAAGAGAATGGAGGTTGATGATGGAAGAGAATGACTAGGTTCTCTGGTTCCCTCTGCCTACCCTGCTATATGCGGGATACAGCGTGAAGTATGAAAGAAAAAAAGAAAAAGAAAATTTCTTTGACTACCCTGCAATAAAAACTCTAGGTTGAATAAAATTCTCAAAGAATTTGAACTGGTAACCCTTGCGTACATAGAATTTAGGTAACATTTATTGTACCACAAAATCCAGTGTACACTAAAGGCATGAAATAAGCTTTTTCGATATTTTCAAGCGTCTAAATCTTTTCCAATTCAGTTCACGATTACTAAAGGAAAACGTTAGGACTTATGTGTACGTAACGATATTGTCATGTGCACTCGCTTATGTCGTGGATTAATTTATACTGGCCAATATTTTTATATTTACTTGGCCATGTTATGAACGAAGTTATTTTATATTATACATTTTTTTAAATGTTATTGATAGACTAAGGAGAGAGATTTTTTTAGAACGGTGTAAATTTGAGCACAGCAGGATTCGAACCCATGCTTCTTAGAAACCGATCAAGTTATTTTACTTGTGTTATTTTTAATCGAAAATCAGGACAAATGGTTTCTAAAATAAAAAAAGTTTTACACAAAAAATGACATATTTTTCTTGCTTCATTTGATACGGTTATGCGTTTTTTAGAAGTTTTTCTTAGAATATTAATTACATACCATTTCATTCTTGTTACTCAAACTAAGGTTAAAAATAAGAAACAGCTTTCTGTAAATGTAGCATATGTAGGTTCCTAAGAGAATCAAAAGAGAATAAAAAATATTAATGAATGAGAATAACAAATAACGCCTGCTATGGCGCAGAGGCTCAAGAGTGCAACTGTAAACACGACAGGTTGTGGGTTCGATTCCCACTCCAGGAAATGTTAGTATTTTCATTTCCTAGGTTTGGTAACAAGGCAAAGCGCGGCGTTGAGTCCCGCCACTCAACACGCAATGCCTCAATTTGGCGGAAAGTGGGGAACGGAATTGTTGCTTACAATAATTGTGTCTTAACACTAGGTTCTTAGGTTTCCTCTACCTCCCCTGATATATGCGGGATACAGCGTGAAGTTAAAAAATATATATATATATAAAAAATATTTTCAATGCCTCTTAAAAATAAGCAGCTATATGAAATGATGAAGAACGTAGTATTAAGACTCTATGAGTCTAAAGTCTCTTTACTTCCAGCCTAAATGTATTACTCGTTTAGTAGCGGATATCAAAGCCATACTTTGCCTCACACAAAACAAAAATAACTTCAATATGATTCCCCTGAGTAGAAATTGAATCCATAACCAATCGCTTTTACTATAACCACTGAATCACGGTGGCCTCAATATAACCTCAATAATATAGAAAATATAGGTATATATATTATTTAATTTCCTATTAAAATTTGCAAGCTGACTTCCCAACCGCTATACCAAAAGGTACATAAGCTTAATAAAGTTGTAAGCGTCAGTTGCTCATATCAGTGGTGTGTATGTTCAGTACATTGAATTATTCATTAGCCACACTTGACCAAGTCGGCTTTAGCCAAAGCTTTTATACATATATGTATATATGTACATATATTAAAATAATTTTCATAAGCCCGTCATTTTGAATTGTCCTTCAATTTTGTTAGGGAAGAATGGTATTTGTACATTTTTTTTGTTTTCCACATATAGCAGGGTAGGCAGATGGATGGAGAATCTAGTGTTAAGACACTCCGTTCCCCACTTTCCGCCGAATTGAGGTATTGTGTGCTGAGTGGCGAAACTCAACGCCGTGCTTTGCCTTGTTACCAGTATATATATATTTTGTCACTCTCTAAGTATCATTAGTTATATCTAATAACAGCCTAAATGTATGCAATACTTAAATTTTTTCTTTTACTTTACACAAAATTTATTTCTTAAAACATTGCGCTGAAAAGTGCCTACCATTACTTTGGCCCCTTAACTTTTATTCTGGTCACGATACATTAAAGACCCGTATAAATTACTTTCATTTACTACTGGACCCAGTTTGTGTAAATTTGTGAACAGGTTTATTGTGTAAACAACTGAGTATTAGGTCCCCAGTGCTGTAGTTAGAACATTTACCATATCATTTAGTTTAGTTATGGGTTCGAATTCCTTATAGAAACAAATTTGTTAAAGCGCTGGAAGCACTTGATACCGATCAGGACTAAAATCTTATACCCACTATTTTGGATTATGCCGACAACTGTTATCCGGCAGTAACGGAAGACCAGCTTAATAAACTTGAACGGTTACAAAATATGTGTATCATTTTTTTTTAATTTTTAATTTTCAATTTTTCCTCATTTGCACCAACCCGCATCCGCTAAGACCAAGTTCCTTTCTCCAAAGGTTGTCTGTAAGAGATTGCTATTAGCAATAAGACCGCCTTTGCAAGTTCTGTATCTATATATATGTAATTTACAGTATTTTGTTCTTTGTATTTGCTGTGTGTGCAATAAAGTATATCTATCTATCTATCTAAGTTTGACTTACATCATGTAGCCAATGAGTGTTAAATTTCGGAACATAACGTCGCGTTTTGTTTTACCAGAGCCAGAGACTTTAATTATAAGTTCTTGGATATAGAAAACTACTATAAAGTTCTGATTTTTATAGTGTCTCCCATATTTTTTCCTACTCATGCCAAGATGAAATAACTTGTTTTTAATATCCATCCATTTTTTGGTGTTTCTTCCGCGATTTTTTTTATAGCCAATGCTTCTATTTCCGGAATTTTTTCCCATCAGTATGTATATTTCATATCAACTTTGTCTAAATACTACTCCAAATATGCAATTTTTTACTGTTTGACGGTTTGCAAAAGTGTTTCCGGTCAATCCAGTATTATCATTCGTCTTTATGTCCATATTTCAAAACATAATAATATAGTATTTTTGTTAATTGCCACGAATTTTCAACAGTTTCTCGTAATAGGCAGTTTAAAGTATTTTAACATGACAATTTACAAACCCATGGGCCGCCATTTAAATTTCAAAGGACTTTTCAAAATTAATGTCTTTAGCGTTCCACTTAACTTTGGTCTCGTGAGATGCATCAAAATGGGGTGTCGGTATTGATTTAACACTCAGTTTCGTTCGTTTATTTTAATTGTTAAAGTTAGATTTAGGTTTAAATGTTTATTGACAGTGGAATTGTTTATATTGCTGAATTAGCGACCTTGTGTGTTGATTGGCGGAGCTGAACGCCGCGCTTTGGTCAAGTAGAAAAATTACATGATAATAATTTTAATATAATTATTTCTCTGAGTGGAGATCGAACCCCTATCCAAACGTGGGTACAGTCATCGGACTATCATACTGTAGCACGATGTCCTTATACAGGACAGTTGTTGGTCCAAACTTAGGAACATTTATTACTATTTACTGATGTTTCAGAAAGTGCGGTGGTGGCACGACTCAAGCTGAAATATTTTTGAATGGGCGGAAAGTAAACTCGTTGCATAGAAACGAAGAACTACAATAAAATATTTTTTATTTTAGTGAAACAAGTATTTAAGTTCTTTTAACCAGACCTGGAAAGTAATCGTTTCGGTTATTTTCCAGGTTATCCGGGTTATAGTTGCTACACGAGAACCTTTCCTTCGTTGGTTCTTCTAGCAGTGTGTCCTGGTTAATGTAACTATAACTGAAATAAAACTGAACAAATCTTTAAGCAATGTCAGTTACTTATGTTATCCAACGGATATCTTCATTTAATATTATTTTGCGTAGGAAAATTCCAAGCATTATACCTCCCATATAAGATATTGTTTACTTTGAATGTTTTAAGATGTAAATTAGAATTTTCAGTAAAAAAAAAGAAAAATTAAACGGCATTTTTGTGTCATACCACAACTTATCAATAGTCTTATCTATATTTCAGTAACCCATACATTAAATGGGGGTTTTGAACCAAGAACTACATATATATCTCTTAACTGGGCACATCGTAACAACATTACTATGGTGTATCGAAAACATATGTTAAAAAAAAACATTACTAATGAGCAAAAGTTATATAAAAAATATTTCATATAGTATGCTATAGCGTGAAGAGCTAGTCATATTTACGTAGAATGTGTACTCGTATGCAACGGCACGCCAATATGAGAGCGTGATGTGAGCAAGACAAGTAGGTTGTTTACACGGTGCCAACGTTTTCGGCTAGTCTCGACCTTTTTTTATTTGAAAAAAAAAGTTAAAGTAAAAAGTTTTTTTTTTAAACTTCACGCTGTAACCCGCATATAGCAGGGTAGGCAGAGGTAACCAGAGAACTTAGTGTTTAGACATTCCATTCTCTTTCAACAATTCCGTTCTCCACTTTCCGCCATATTAAGGCATTGCGTGCTGAGTGGCGGAACTTAACGCTGCGCTTTGCCTTGTTACCAAACCCAAGAAATGAAAATACTAAATTTTACATTTCCTGGAGTGGGGATCGAACCCACAACCTGTCGCATTTACAGTCGCACGCTTGTGCCTCTGCGCCACGACAGGCGTTTCGTTATTCATTTACTAACTTATAATATAGAAATTGTTCACAATTATCACTAACCTTTTTCTTATACTATTTGGCTATATGATGGACGGCATAAGCTATCTTATGTCGCCATCATATATAAAAAATTGTTTTTATAGAATTGTTTTTTATAGGCTAGAATAGTCTGTGATATTGATTACAGACTATTCTAGTCTACACCTGAAGTATAGACACACTAACGTAGATGATTATGGCAGTCGATATTCAAAGGACGTGAATGCAGCTCGTTACCGTCTCCAGGAGGCGGCAGAGACCCATTCAGCCGCACGGAACAACGTGTGAAATATGAACGCGGGTTATTATTTACAGTTGAGGTGTGTCATGACATTTTAATTATTACGTTTTTTTTTATATTTTGTCTATGTCATTAAAAAAGCAAAAAACCTTCTTGCTTCCCTTTATTTGATAGGCAGGGAGAACTAAGCCTAGAGAGTCTGTTCTCCACTTTACGCGCAAATTTATGATATTAAGTGTTGAGTGGCGGAACTCAATCCCGCGTTCCGTCGTATCAGAGCTGGGAAATTATAATGTTTATGTCTTTCGTGTAGGTATCGAATCTATAACCAGTCGTATAAAGAATATAATAATAATATATACTATCTTTTACCCTTGGCTTCGCTCCCTTGGTTGATGGTAGTCCATACTCCATAGTATAGTGCGTCTATGCGGTAATTTGAAGGCTTTGAAGTAGCTAGAATTGAATTTTTTAACAAATGATTAATTCTGTATTTTTTTTACATCTAAGAATAAATTGAGTATTTTTTAATACATCTAAGAATATGTGTACAAAGCTTTATGATAATCGGTTGAGTAGTTTTCAGGTGAAAGTGTTTCAAGCAAACTTACAGTCATAATAATAAGCGATATGAATTTATAAAGGTCAAGTTAATTATTTTTGCTAGACGGTGCATTCGCGTATAATAGAGTAGGCAGAGTACAGTGTTAAGACACTCTGTAATGTATAACGTAACTAAACGCCGCGCTTTGCCTTTAAAGAAACTCAACATAAGTTGTAACTTAATTGAAATTAATGAGAAGCTACACATATTTACAAACCAACATTTCTACTCAACTAATCGACTTAACATAAAAAAAAACTTGCAAAAGTAAATAAAATTCCAGTCTGTTAGTTAATTAAATAAAATATAATTATGTATTTCACAACCTGTACCTGGTGGAAAGTGGAAAGTCCTCGCCAATTAGAATATTTTCAAAGGCGGTTCTTTATAGTGTCGCTGATTCAGAGTTCGTTGACATATTCCTGTGACCGCATATGATAGATTTTCAAGCAAAATATTGTATATTATCAAATATTTGTATTATTTGCTATCTGTACAGTATACAGTACACAGTACAGTAGTTTTTGAGTTCATCGATGACATACAAACAAACATTCATTTTTATATATATATAGACTACTTTCTGTTTTGTGGGGAACAGAAATGTTAGAAGAGAACGAAGATACAGCGTGAAGCTGTTATGTTCTAGCTGAGCATAGCATTGCATACGTGACGTGTGAATACATAAGTAGCCTATATCCTTACTTAGGCTTCTGACTATTTGTGTCAAATTGCATCACAAATTGTTGCAGGAGCCGAAATACATATAATTGAAGATAATCAAACGAACATACAGACACAAGTTACTTTCGTTTACGCAATATCTCGATTTGGGACAGAAACTGGAAAACGGAGTGTCTTGAACTTTAAACTCTCTCTGACTACTCCGCTATGGGGGAAAAGCGTAAAGCGGAACAATTAAAAAAATTAAAATAACTTCACTAAATCATACAAACCATTAAAATGCAATACTTGTAACAAGAGAACAAGAAAACAATTGTAAAAGAAATAACTATCTATATTTCTTGCAACAACTATTAGCGAAACTAAAAAATCTGCAATGTACGGAAATACTCATTTATATTTTTAACGAGAGTTTCAGACTATAACAATAAAATGGAGGGATCATTTGACAAGTTGGAGTTCTCATTAGCGACGTTTAATGAATGCGGTTTCGCTAAAAGGGCAAAGGAGCGGTTATTTTTCCTTGTACACCTAAATATTTAATAACTAGCTGTTACCTGTGGCTTCGCTCGTGTGTTTGGCAGTCCATACTATATACTGTAGAGTATAGTGCGTATATGTGATAATAAGACTTTGAAGTCTTAAAATATCATAAATCATAAATAATAAATGAAGTCATAAAGTCATGTTCTTCAATTTTTTTTTAATAAAATGTATCCTATACCTTTATTGATACATACATACATACATATACATAGCTTCACGCTGTATCCCGCATATAGCAGAGTAGACAGAATGAACCTAGTGTTAAGACACTCCGCTCCCCACTTTTCGCCGATTTGAGGCATTCAAGCTCTGCCTACCCTGCTATATGCGGGATACAGCGTGAAACTATGTAACTATGTATGTGATTTTTTCGTGTGTGATTTAAATTTGATATATTTAGTTAGTTCGTTTTCTTTGTTCTTTAGCTGTTTTTTTTATTTTTTTTTATTATTTAGTATTAATGTCTATATAAAAAAGAAGTGAGCAACATATATTTAAACATATATTTTTGACATATATTTTAACTTCACGCTGTATCCCGCATATAGCAGGGTAGGCAAAGGGAACCTGTGAACCTAGTGTTAAGACACTCCATTCTCTTTCAACAATTCCGTTCCCCACTTTCCGCCGAATTGAGGCATTGCGTGTTGAGTAGATATATATATGTATATATATATATATATATAGATATATATATGTATATATATATATTTTATTATCATGTCAAGTTATCTTCTAATTGAGACCTACTGTATAACATTGTTTAAGAATGTTATAAATACATTCTTAAACATTAGCAACCAGCCAACAAGCAACAAGCCAACAAGCCAACGGTACATACTATAAATGTATGTACCGTTGGCTTCCTAATAAATAAAAATATAAGGTTTCGATTTCCGGCGCAAACTATACTATAACGGTCCGGAAACAGTAGAGAACGGAGTGTCTCATCATTAAAATTCTCTACCCACCTATACAGGACAGCGTGAAACTGCAAAACTAAGATCAAAGTGATAAACACAGTATATTTTTTATCTTTTTTAAAGATATTTTAGTACTGAAGCTTTAACTCCAGCTAAAGCACGGTTAGTAATCCCCCAGCACCTGGGTCTTTTGAAAAATCATTAAAACGGTCGCTGTAAAATGGGAAGCACTTAATTTTCAGTGTCGGCGAGATTCTGTCGCGGCTACGTAAAAAGTCGACTTCTGCTTCATTATAACTTACTTTGATGTGCGAAAAAACGTCAAAACAGGGATATGATAAGTGGATGCGTCTCAAGTTCTAATATTGTTTTCATTTATGTTTTTACTTTAGTTTTATGCGTCTTTTGTAGAAAGGCAGAGAAGCGTAGTGTTGAGACACTCCGTTTTCTTTTTATGTTTACTGTTTACAATATAATTATATAAAAGACCACAGTCTTTTATATAATTAACGTGATTAAATACATTTCATATAGTTATGAAAATTGTAGGTATATTGTTAGACAGTCATGACAAGCTCATGAAATTGCGCTAAAATATTTACAATATTTGGGGAAAATGAATATTTATTATTACTGTTGAAAATCTAGTCTGGTTGGATACACACACAATTATACTAAGGGCTATAGACCAAAATATAACAAAATATAGACCAAATGTATAATTGGTACCCTTTTATTACACTTGATTCTCCTCTACGGAAAACCTTACAACCTTATTCTTGTAATTTGTTTGAAAAATAGCACATTTGTCCGGATTCTGTGACAAGGCTATAATTTCATTGCATCAACATTCTCAGGATGAACAGTACAATCAGAAAAAAATTTTAATCATATTCCTTTTACGTATTCTGAAACTAATTTACTTCTTTTAAATGTAATAGCCACAATTTAATTTAACGTATTTATATAAGATGTTTTTTTTCTTTTTTTTTTAACTTCACGCTGTATCCCGCATATAGAACGGTAGGCAGAGGAAACCAGAGAATCTAGTGCTAAGGCACTCCATTCTCTTTCCACAATTCCGTTCCTCACTTTCCGCCGAATTGAGGCATTGCATGTTGAAAGAAACCCAAGAAACAAACCCAAGAAATGAAAATAATAAATTTTACATTTCCTGGAGTGGGAATCGAACCCACAACCTGTCGCGTTTACAGTCGCACGCTTGTGCCTCTGCGCCACGACAGGCGTTATAAGATGATTTTTAGTAATCAGTAAAGAATTTCCACTAGTTACCTAAAAATTACAGTTATTTTAAAATATTTTAGTACATTATTTAATTATTTTAAACTTATTCAACGTTTCGTAGATCACACCAGTAGTGGGAGCTACGAAGCTGTAATCCGCTGCGAAACCGCCGAGATGAAATTCATATTAATATTAATTTCGTACTCCCCATCGCTCTAACGTAACTTAAAATTAAATTTGACAAATCCACTAAATTGAAATTTAAAGCTCCAACTATTTTATAATATAGTGTTAGAAAATAATTTATATAGCTTCACGCTTTTTCTCATATAGCAGGGTAGATAGGAACGACGGTTGTGGGTTTGATCCCCGCTCGGGGGAATCATTTTTTTAACTTCACACTGTATCCCGTATATAGCGGGGTAGGCAGAGGGGACCTCCGAACTTAGTGTTAAGACACTCCGTTCTGTTCCTCACTTTCTGCCGGATTGAGGCATTACGTGCTGAGTGGCGGAACTGAACGAGGCGCTTTGCTTTGTTACTAGACCCAGGAAATGCAAATACTAAATATTTATTTCATTTCGTGGAGTGGGAATCGAACCCACAACCTGTCGTGGTTACATTCGCACGCTTATGCCTCTGCGCCACGAGAGGCGGATGATTATATTATGTTATTGTCTTTTTCTTGCTCAGGTAAGATACAGCGCGGTGATGACTTCCGCTAGTGAATACGCATTTTCAAATGGTTGCATAAAACGGCGATCGAAGTGTCTTGAGTGTCTTTGCTTATTTAGCTATAAAACAAATAGAAGAACCTGTAAAACAAATTATTTTTAATACATGTTATCTTAGAAGCCTCTCGTGGCGCCGAGGCTTCAGTAGCTGAAAACGCGACAGGTTGTGGTTCCATTCCCATTCCGGGAAATGAAAATATTAAATATATAATATTTTATATTTATTATTTTTATTTCCTCGCTCTGGTTACAAGGCAAAGCGTGGCGTTAAGTTCCGCCAATCAACACGCAATGCCTCAATTTGGTGTAAAGTTGGAACGGAAATGTTAAAAGAGAACGGAGTGTCCTAACACTAGGTTCTCAAGTTCCCTCTGTTTACCCTGCTATGTGCAGGATACAGCGTGAAGCTGAAAAATAAATAATTTTTAATACTCTTATATAAGTCAATGCGGATTACATAAAGAACTAAAAGCTTAATAAAGGTCTTAACAGAAAAAACGAGTACCAATCTTAGCAATAAATTGATAAAATTATTAAACCCCATATAAATCTTTTCAGTTCAAGTAAAATAAGTGGGTCCCTAGAGAGAGGCAAGAAATTTTATCTAAAATTCTTCATACTAAGTAAGTTTTATTGGAATTGGCTTACAGTTTTTCTAAGATTGTTAGTTGTATTAATAAATAGTGTCAATTTTTTTTTTATTTATAGTTTATTGGGAGTATATCATCAATTAATACATTACTAGTGTCCCCGTAAATTCGTTAATAACGCATTGCGTGGTGACGTATATGTCACTTTGTATAAACATTAATGTCAAACCATGGTAGTGTGTGTAACATTTATTTTATTTCTTATGCATATAGCATTCTGCTCTCCTTCTCTATATAAACTGTATATAAAGTGTGCCAAGTTTCATGCTCCTTCCGCGTAGTTTTCGTAAAAAGGGATCTAAAGTTTTTGCTTCACGTATTTATATATAGATATATATCATACATGTAAAACGCTTGCGTTATTAAGTGATTGATACACAACGTACAGGCGAAACTAAGACTCCTTCGGGAGTGTAGGGAAGTACTTCTAAGAAATTGTTACGAAATGAAAAAGAAAACACTCCACTCCACTTCACACTTCCACTTTCCGAATTCCAGACATCGTGAGTGGCGGAACTTAATGTCGCGATCAGTCTTACCAATGAATGACAATAAATTAAACATACTTATTTTCCTATTTGGGAATCCAACAAACACTCATGTTTACAGTTAGATGATGTCCGCAATTTCAACAGTCTGTTAAATTTGATTGGGTTCCAAATTCCCGTGTTCTAAAAGAACTGCGATATATCCACACAGACAGCACTTTTCTACCTATCCTGATAAACAAGCGTAAAAACTACCGTGAATTTAATTGACTTCCGTCCAAATATTGTAATTTCTGCATCATTATAAACAAAACCCGGGCACTCTCTAGTATATAAAGGGAGTCTGTGATAATGCATATTCATAGAAATTTTTGAAGAATATAAAATCAGGTGGATTTTGTAAATATTCATAATGGCGCCTTTGTCTCGACGCCGACAGATCGCAATGTAAACTTCTTCAACAATTTGTTCAGACTTGGCAAATAGATCGTTGGAATCGTCTCGATGTAAAGATATATGATTGTCTGTGTTTTTTTTTAATATACTAGATACTTATATTAATGTAGTTAGAATGAACGTAGTGTCAAGACACTCCGTTCGCGTTTCGGGCAGAAAGCGTTCAGCCCAAATTCGAAACAATGCGGGTTGAGTGGCGGAACTTAACGCCGCGTTTTGTCTAACGAGGGCGGTCAATTGAAAATGATTTGAATATAATCATTCCTCCGAGAATTAAAGCCAAAGAGCCACGATGGCCTCACAATAATGATCTTAAAAAAAAAATCTTTTGTCTTTTTTCTTCTCTTTTGTTATAATCATCATCATTATCATTACCATCATCATATTCTTCTATGTTTCGATCATTTTATTTATTTCATCCTATGACAGATTTTTTTTGTTTTTGAAGGAAGAAGTTGGTATTAGTAGGATCTTTACAAATTTCACGCTATATCCCGCACATGGCAGGGTAGGCAGAGGAAACCAGAGAACCTAGTATTAAGACACGTTATGGCACAGTGACAGCGTCAAATACAGCGGCTTACTGTAAACACAATTGGTTATGGGTTCGATTCCCACTCGGGGGCATAACCATAATTAAATTATTTGCATTTATCCGCTCTAATAAGTCAAAGCACGGCGTTGAGTACTGCCACTAAGCCCGTAATGACTTAAATTTGGCCGAAAAGCGGTGAACGGAGTGTTTTGCCAATAGGTTCTCTATGACTACCCCGATAAGCGGAATAAAGGATAAAGCAATTTTTTTATTTGTCTAAATAAGGAATTGGGCACTGTTTTAAAGTTTCAATATGTTAACATTTTAACTGGACATGAACGAATACTAAACAATGCAATAAAGACAATGATGAGCAAGAATGTTTTTGTAGTTTGTATTTTTGTACCTTTTTACCGAGCGTATGTGAGCTCAATAGAGTTAAACATATTTAAATAAATCATTCTGTTAAGAATGTGAAATTTATAGTAGTTTTATGTATTATAGCTAATCTTAAATGAACAGTTATTTAAGCATAATAACGGGTTCATATTCAGTATATAATATTTGTATAGAAAATATAAATATTTACATACCTACCTACCTAACTTCACGCTTTATCCCTAGCGGGGTAGTCGAAGAGAACGGAGCACCAAACGCTACGGTCCCTGCATACCTCTTTTGCCTCGTCCACAGTCATTAACCTCTTCATGCATGCCCTCCGGGGGGTCCTCATGCTTTTTACGTGACCTTCCTCCAATATCATTGATACTGGGTTCTCGAAGGTCAACCGAGGCTTCCCCCTTCCTCTCTTGCCGCTCACCTTTGCTTCATATATCTTTCTCACCACTCTTTCATCACTCATCCTTTCCACGTGCCCAATCCACCTGAGCACGATCTTCTTCATTATTACTATAACATTCTCGCTTATACCTATATAAATATTTCACATAAGGAAATTTTAGATTATGTCCTAAATAAATCAACATTACAAAAAAAAGGAACACTACAAAAAAATAACTATTGCCAAAAATATAAATGAAAAATTTATTAAATGAGTAAAAGTTTCACATGCTATTGTTTTTCGTTCGAAATAGTTTTATATGCAATATATTTCTTGGGTGCTATTTCATTTGAATTGTTTTCATTTCTCCGCTCTACTATTCCTCTTTCTTCTCTCTGACTGGTATACGGTATAAAGCGCGCGCGAATTGGATTTTTAAATCATAATCACATACATACATAAATAGCTTCACGCGGTATCCCGCATATAGCAGAATAGGCAGAGGGAACATAGTGTTAAGACACTCCGTTCCCCACTTTTGTGTTGAATGGCGGAACTCAACGCCGCGTTTTGCCTTGCTACCAAACCCAGGAAATGAAAAATTCCATTTCCTGGAGTGGAATCGAACATTTGTGCGTCTGCGCCACGACAGGCGTTATCATATCATATCATAATCACAATAAAATAAATTTAATAATCATAATCACATATATATCATCATTACTCTTGGTAGTTTTTTCTTGTTCGATTTCCAGCTGAACTTTACTAACTTGGCTTATAGCTTAGCTCAGTTAGCTAAGCCATAAGCTAAGCTACTGAACTTAATTACTTAGCGTATAATCTTTCTTATATCCTCAAACTTTTTAAAATGAAACTTATTCATTTTTAACTTTTCCTCTATTTGAGATAAGTTAATGTAATAATTGGAAAAATTGAATTATTAAATTATATGAAATAATTAAATTTTTTTCTGACTTAGTATTCTGGATTCGGTTCGATTTATTGTGGAATAGGTATAATATATATATAGGAATCTCAGGTGATAAGTATGAATGAATAAAAAAAAAATCTGCGTTATCTATGAATCAATCAGAATGAGGAAAAAACATAATGGCGATACGACGCTTCTGTGACATTGCTTTGATTGTAAATTGAAATAATCTTTTGTTCTTTTTTAATTGGTATTGGCTTGAGAATTTGGTAGTTATTTTTTCTATTAATTTTTGCTACTGCAAGCTTAAAAAATAAAAAAAACATCTCTCCGAGCGGAAGACAGGTTTACAGTCAGTTTCAGTAGTCAGAGAGCCTTACATTATTTCATACATACATTCATAGCTTCACGCTGTATCCCGCATATAGCAGGGTAGGCAGGGGGAATCTAGTGTTAAGACACTCTGTTCCCCACTTTCCGCCCAATTGAGGCATTGCGTGTTGAGTGGAGGAACTCAACGCCGCGCTTTGTCTTGTTACCAAACCCAGGAAATGAAAAAATCCATTTCCTGGAGTGGGAATCGAACCTACAACCTGTTGCGCTTACAGTCGCACTTGTGCCTCTGCGCCGCGATATGTGTTACATTATTTATTTTAAATAAAATTATAAGAATTGTTTATTCCTGTCTAGGTATCTATGCAAGGCACAAGTGGTTATGTTCCTACAAGCACAGGTTTACGAGGAAACAGAGAGTTTTATTAAAATGGCTATTTTATAACTCGGATAATTTTTTTTTTTTTTTTCTTTGTTTTGTTTCTTTGGATTTATATATATTCTTTGGATTTATATATATATATCAAGGCACAAGTGTACCGACAGGTTCTTAAAATTGTAAGAGCGCTGGAACCCATAACACAAGTTAAATCTTATAATGGGTACCAGAGTTTATAAATATCAGTGTCAAAAAAAAAAAAGTGAGAAGATCATATTATATTTTGGTCCAATAAATATATTATTATTCCGCATATAAACCATAATACAATTATATGTATATGCATATATTTAACACGAAACTGTCCACAAGTAAATCACACTTAGGCATTCACCTTATTAGAATCTTACCCTAACATCCAAAATATTGATAGATTCAATAAAAGCAACTTCGCACCGGCTAAGAAGCTCGTGGGAAATCAAAGACCACTATATATTTACGCAAAATTCGCATTAAAATACATGCGTTTGATACTCACTGACCCTTTCAGCTTATTTTTAATAATATTTTTAACTTAACGCTGTATGCCGCATATGGCAGGGTAGACAAAGGGAACCAGAGAACCTAGTGTTAAGACGCTCCGTTCTTTTTTTACATTTCCCTTCTAAACTTTTCGCCGAATTGCGTGCTGAGTGGCAGAATTCAACGCCACGCCTTGCTACCAGAGCGATGAAATGAAAATATCAAATATTAGTTAATATTTACATTACCAGGAGTGGTAATCGAACCCACAACCTATCGTGTTTTCAGTAACACGCTTGTGACTCTGCGCCACGATAGATGTCGGGTGTTTTAAATATAAAAATCTAACAAGTGGTTATAAACCGACTTCAAAAAAAGATTTAAAATTTGACTGTATTTTTTTATATTTGTTACGGCATAACTTTTGAATGGGAGAAGCAATTTTAATGGTTTTTTTTATATGATAGCTTGTACTTCTGATGTCTTATTTAAATTTTGTTACTATGTAACGAGTAGTTTATGTGTTATTCGTAATAATTTTACTTTTTAGAGTATGTTATTTAAAGTCGGTTTTCTTTTTTTTGGAAAAATCTTAATTAAAAGATTTGTAAATTTTACAATGCAATGATATTGATATATTTTTTATATATTTAATTAATTGAAATTGTCTTAAGCCTTGTTGCTCTAATTTAAAAGCAAAATTACAGTTTTTCACAGTAGAGTTAATAAAATAATAAAAATATATGGCTTGAATTCAATTCAAAAGAAACGGTTGTGTTTCTTATACATATACGTTAACATTGGAAATCAATTGGTGTCTTTTTTAATTGTAAAAATATAAAAGATTATAATAGTATTTTTAAAATTAAAATATTTAACTTTTTTTAGTTTGTGATATTATTATTGTGACCTATTAAATAAATTTTTTTTTGGGAAACGTCAATATAGATTTGTACATTTAAGTTTTTTGATAAAAAATGATTATTTTTAAATTATATATTATTTTCTGCCTAAATTCAACCAAAATTGGGGAACGGTGTGTCTTAACATTAGGTTCTCAGGTTCGCTCTGCCTAGTGTTAAGACACTCCGTTCTCTTTTAACATTTTCGTTCCCCACTTCCTGTTGAAATATATATATATATATATTTACATAAAAAACATTGCTACCACGTACTCGTATATTAATGGATGTGGCAGGTTGAGACTAATCATCGCTCGATATGACCCTCATCAACGTGACATTTGCCTTTTCAACTTCAAAATTGACTTGGAACTTAGCAGTTACGTATATGTAATTTAAAGTCAAATCATGTTACGTAGTGAGGTTACTTATTTTGGGCGTATCATGGACTGATATGAACCAAACAATTAAAGGTTGAATATAGAAAGGAGAATTAGACGAAAGAAGAAAAATTGAATGTGTATGCGTGTGTGTGTGTTCGTATGCGTGTGTTGCGTGTTTGTGTATGTGTGTGTGTTGTGTGAAAGCGTGTCCCTAGTTTTATCTGTTTATGTATGGAAATCATGTATCGTTTCTATATATTTATTATTTATTTTTTAATTTTTTTATGTCATTATATCAAATATTACATCAGGATTTACAATTAAAAATATTTGAATAATGACTAAAAGTCTGGTAAGCAAAAACTATTACTGTCTCTCCACAAGTAATGACTTCAAAATCATCATAATAATGTAACACTCTACCTCTGAACATGTATAAAGCCTTTATTTATTATTGTTGTAAAATGTATTAAAAATATAAATTTACGATAACTACATACTACAAAATTACTTAGGTTTGTTTTGATTGCCATATTTATCGTAATTTCTAATAAAAAACGATTTATCTACTTAATAATTATTATAATATTTTCATATTATCGCTCAGGTAACAAAGCAAAGCGCGACGGCAAGTTCCGTCAGTCGGCGCGCAAAGACTCATTTGGAAGAAAGTGGCGTGTTCGCCATCGTAAGAGAACGGAGTGTCTTAACACTAGGCACTCAGTCACTGCATTTCAAATTAACAAGCTTGTCATTTTAACATTAAATATACAAATTATTAATGTGGTATTCAAAGTAGAAGTTAATTAAGTTGTAATTTCTTGACGACGATATTGTTAGTTTAAACTATTTGTGTCCAGATCTAGAGAGTATCAATTTAGACGATATAGTTTGGTAGTAGGATTCAAAAGTTGAAAGTGGAGTGGACCAACACTAACTAAACTGCCCTAATTAGATGACACACGTCATTTTTATTATTATTATAATTATATAAAATTATTAATTTGATAATTTTACATGATTATATTATTATTGCGCCTGTCGTGGCGCAGAGGCACAAGCGTGCGATTGTAAACGCGACAGGTTATGGGTTCGATTCCCACTCCAGGAAATGTAAAATTTAGTTTTTCATTTCTTGGGTTTGATAACAAGACAAAACGCGGCGTTGAGTTCCGCTACTCAACACGCAATGCCTCAGGTTCCCTCTGCCTACCCTGCTATATGCGGGATAATGCGTGAAGTTAAAAATAAATAAATAAATAAATAATTTGATCAGAGTGTGTTTTTAAGCAAGGATGTGGACGGGCGAAAAAAACGAAATATCTATCTATATACACATGTGAAAACGCAAACGAGCCGCTAGCTTTTTAAATAATACGCAACAACTAATAGAGTATGGAGTGTCTTAACACTAGGTTTACTGGTTCCATCTGCCTACCCTGCTATGTGCGGAATACAGCGTGAAGCTAAAAAAATACCTACTTTATGAAATTCTTTCCTAATTGTATTTTCTATCTATGCTATCGTTGTCATTTACTCGAAAAGGCAAATTTCAACACGTTTCATATTGACAGGGGTCGGATCGTGACGATTTGTTGCCGTAAACTGCCATACAGTCAATATATACAGCTAATTTATAACGCTGATCCGAGATTTTAAAGCAAATTTTATGTATGACATGGTATTTTTGTGTAAGCCATTTTGAAATATTGTATTCAAAATATATGTCTAAATAACTGTTGTTTATCTAATGTTCTTTATTTTTGTATATATAGCAAATAAAGAGGCCAGTCATGGTGCAGAGGCACAAGTCTATGACTGTAAAATGCTTGTGGGTTCGAATCCCACTTTTTATTCCCTATAAAATGTTAAATGTTTTTTTTAACTTCATGCTGTATCCCGCATATAGCAGGGTAGGCAGAGCGAACCTGAGAACCTAGTGTTAAGACTCTCCGTTCTCTTTCAACAAATCCGTTCCCCACTTTCCGCCAAATTGAGGCATTGCGTGTTAAATGTTTGTTATAAATATTATTTAGTTTTTTTATTTCCCGCTCTCGTAACAAGGCAAAGTGCGACGTTGAGTACCACCACTCAGCATTACCTAAATTCGGCGGAAAGTGGGGAACAGATCAAGATCGAAGAGAACGAAATATCTTTACACTAGGTTCTCAGGTTCCTTCTGCCTACCGGGATGTGCGGGATAAAGCATGAAGGTGAAAAAAAAAGTATCCTAATTGCATTCTTAAGTTGTTTAGTTCTGCCACACAAGTAGAACCGAGAGTATTGATCTCTCTCAGGATAGTATATCCTGCCTTATAAAAAAGCGAAATGTTGAAAAAAAAATCGAACAAATTTTTACAGTCTCATTACGCGACTAAGCATTGAATTACAAAACGTTCTGATAAGAAAGCTCGAAAGCGTTTTTCACATCAAAAGAGCTTAAAATGTACGCATTAACTGAATTTCAGGGACAATTGGCCTCTAATAAAGTAAATATAAATCGTTTGTGGCAATACGGCTTCAGAATTACGATGCGGCACATTTTCTTATCGTAATCGCCTACGCGCTTTACTAACATAGCTCCTGTTACCTGAACCGAAGAGGCGAAGGGTGAAAATTTTAAAAAGAGAAGCCGGTAATTTTTGAGCAGCCGGTATATATTTAGGGTATATATTTATTTCGTCTGTCGTGGCGCAGAGGCTCAAGCGTGCGACTGTAAACGCGATAGGTTGTGGGTTCGATTCCCACTCCAGGAAATGGAATTTTTAGTATTTTCATTTCCTGGGTTTGGTAAGAAGGCAAAGCGCGGCGTTGAGTTCCGCACTCAGCACGCAATGCCTCAATTCGGCGGAGAGTTATAAATTTGAATGTATGTTTGTTTGTTACTCTTTCAAGCTAAAATTACTCAACCGATTATAATAAAACTGTGTACACATTTTCTTAGAATATTGAAAAGGATAAAGTTTTTATTAAAAAAAATAATAATATTGAATGGAGATTAATGGTGAGGGGTAAAAATGGTAATAAGGTAAGCCACTAACTTTAGAGAAGCCGGTATATATTTAGGGACGTCAGTAATTTTTAGAGAAGCCGGTATATTTAGGGAACCCGGTATAGGATGTAAAGTTATTTTAGTAATTTCACTATCGAATTTTTGTAATGGCCATTTTTTTAGCACTCACATCTTTTTTGAGCTTATTTCTATATCTCATACTTGTTTTCAAAAAATTTCGCCCTCAAATTTTTCCAGAAAACATATTGTCATTTACAGAAGGTAAGCCGGTGGATACCGTGTTGTATGGACGCTTCGCCCCTGCTGAACCCTGAACTGGATTAAACCGGTTTTTTTGTGAAGAATTTCTTTATCAATATAGGCTTTTTATAAAATAAACTCTAATTTCTTAGAAGCAAAGTCGAAAATACGTTGAAACTGAACTAGTTGATGATAAAATTTAAAATGGTTGCCTGTTTTCCACGTAACGTTCTTTATCTATTCAATGAGTTTTGCAGTTGAATTGCTGTTTCATTGTTATTTATATTCTTTGGAAATATTTTTTTTGGGACTTTTTTCAAGCATTTTGGGTAGTTTATTATATTAATGAATTTTGACTTTGTGTTACACAACTATTATGCTTTTTGAAAAGTTAATGATATGATATTTTAACCAAAGTAGGTTAACAATAACATGCTTTTATTAGCTTTATTTTTTTATGGATAACGGCAGGCAAACGAGCAGAAGAACCAATTGATGGTGCGTGTTATCTTTTGGTTTATGAACATTCCAGCAACAATGATGTTGTGAGATGCGCTACAAACTTAGGGAGGATACAGGATGGAAGGGGAGGGACAATGTAGTAGTTCGCCATCGGGACCACCATCTCTAGGGAAAGGATGCAGGAAATAGGGAAAAATTTGGCTTGCATGTCATCGAACCGGAACACATCATTCGTCTTTGACATAATAGTGGTCGCGAGCCAGACGGAGCTTCACTCTGTAACGATCTATTTATTAATGTAGTTTTTAATTGACCAATTTCGGTGATTCTTGCCTATATGATAGCGTACTCATTGTCGCCCCATTAAAATCTTGTTAATATCTGACGATGTTCTTGAGTTATTCGTAATAATTGCACCCTTTACTCGAAATTGGTATTTATTATTGTTATTTTTTTAATTAGGATGGTGCTTTGAAGCTTGAAAGTGATGAATTGAGTACTCACTAATGCGAGACGATTACGGCTATCATCCTCGTTCGCATCGATCAGTGGGCTCTTGCTATCTATCTGGAAATCTTCGGTCAATATAAACATAAAGCTTTAATTAATGAATGTGCATGTTGATAAATCGAAAATATATATTTAGGGTCAAATTTTTAAAAAAGAGTTTTATTTTTTAAGTTCTATTTTGATGTTAATGCCCTGTCGTGGCGCAGAGGCATAAGCGTGCGATCAAACGCTAGAGGTTGTGGTTCGACACTCAGGAAATGTTCCATCTGGCTTTGTAACAAGGCAAAGGAAGCTGAGCTCCGCCAACCAGCACGAATGCCTCACTTTGGCGGAAAGTGGGGAACAGAATCGTTGTAAGAGAACGGGAGTGTCTTAACACTAGAAGTTCCTCAGGTTCCGCCCACCCCGGTAAATGCGGGACAGAGCTTGAAGTTAACGAAAAACTCTCTTTCAACATTTCCGTGTCTTCACTTTCCGCCAAATTGAGTCAATGCGTTGAGGTGGAACCAATGCCAGGTAAGTGCCTTGTTGTTAAATCTCCAAGAAATGAAATACTGGGTATTAAATATTTATAATACTCATATTTAGTATTTTCATTTCTTCGCTCCGGTAACATGGTAACACGCGGTGAGTTCGCTATTCAGTACGCAACGCCTCACCTCTGTGGAAAATGGGAAAATTTTAAGAGAACGGATTATCTTAACACTAGGTCCCTCTGGTTCTTCGTGCCTTCACCTGGGTCTGATATGCAGAATACAGCGTGAAGCTTAAAAATTAAACTACCAAACAAATATAATTTCATACAGATTAGCGACATATTACACGCATCAACCCTACCCTATATTCAGTGTTTTCCGCTTTGTTTTATCGTTTTTACCCCATTTTAGGGTTAATTTGGGGTTTACCCGTTCCAGGCATATTTTATAGCTCAATTCTAACTTGTTCAAATTATAGCTTTGAATTTGTAATGACTGGTACCATATGTGATATAAAGTCTAATAATACTGTAAATACACGTTTTATATTCAAAATTAAAGTTTGCGTGTTTCTATTCGTGTGTTTATTTGATGGAAATTACTGAATAAATTGTTTATTTTATGTTTTAATGTGTACTTATGTATAATACAATTGAATTGGTGAGTGCAGAAACAACGTAAGTCCGAATTTCCAAATTTGCAGGAAGGAGAAAAACAACACGCATCTTGCCTTTCCAAGCTAGTTTAAATCGATTACGAATTTTTGCATTTTTGTGACTTACGTTATTTATGCACTTATCGATTCATTTATGGTAACGTATTTGTATGTAAATTACACATAACGTCTGTTATTTGTACATTTATATATGTAGGTATTTAAGTAGGTATATATTATAAATAAAATAATAATAAATAACATCTTTATTGGACCAAAAGAAAAGTTATATGATCTTCTCACTTTTATTTTTTTGACACTGGTATTTATAAACTCTGGTACCCATTATAAGATTTAACTTGTGTTATGGGTTCCAGCGCTCTTACAAATTTAAGAACCTGTCGGTACACTTGTGTCTTGATATATATATTATATAAAATTTAAATGCAAAGAAATAAAAAAAGAAAAATGAAGACAAAAAAAATCCGAGTTATAAAATAGCCATTTTAATAAAACTCTCTGTTTCCTCGTAAACCTGTGCTTGTAGGAACATAACCACTTGTGCCTTGCATAGATACCTAGACAGAGGGAATATGTTGCAAATTTTATTAATTTTATTATAAAGATGACTTCCGATAGAACGATAATGTCTTTGAGCAGTAGCAGTTTTGCATTTGTATGTGGGATAAACATTGTAAAAGCGACGAGACTTAGCATTACTTTCTTGGTATTTTATTTCTTTATGTACTCGAAGTATAGTTTGCAGAACAAAGAGTTGCCTCACTGTCAAAACCCTGTAGTCAATGTATAACTGAGAAGTTGAATATCTGAAGTGTTTATAGATCATGACCTTGAGGACAGCCCTCTGTGCCCGTTCCAGCGAAAGAAAATGAGTCTTTGGAGCTCCACCCCAAACAGAAATACAAAATGTAAGAAGAGACTGACATAGAGCATGGTAGACTGTTTTTAGAACAGAATAATCTGCAGACTGTCTC
>JAKGSA010001950.1:0-20923 GCA_033558755.1 Philaethria dido | reverse complement strand
CGAGCTATTTGCTGGCCACTTCAAATATTTACCCGTTCAATGAGATATTTTCTAAGACAGGCCGCTAATTGTTAGCATACATATCTGAGAGCCGTTCCCCGCATTCCAGGTGACCTGGCGTATTAAATCTTACTAATCGGTTTACCGTATCTATTGTGTCTAGTGACTAGTGTCTGGTGACTACAGTGGGGCGCGTGTAATGAATTTCGGAACAATGACAATAAAGGTCCCCGAATGTCTCCATACGAGGGCGCCCGTCCGCCATCAAAGCAAATATGCGGCTCGGGAGGGTTGTCGCCGCGAAAAAACTAATAAAAGCTGATATTAGGAGCAGATATGCCCGCCCCATGTCCCTTACACAGTGAAACGATACCTACTTGTCTATCTTATAGATACTTTTATGGAAAAAATTAAAACATATTACTATTTTATTTCCCTAGTTATTATATTTGATTTTTTTTTGCATTCTTCTGTTCTAGTAAGATAAAACGCAGCGTTGAGTTCCGCCACTCAACAAGTAATCTTAATTTTAATTTTGTATCCGAGCGGAGTATGGAGTGTCTTAACATTAGGTTCTCTTTGATGCCCTTCTACGCGGGATAAAGAGTGAAGCTATTAGTATTTTTACAGGCTTCAAAACAGGAGGAGAATGTTAATTACACAGTTTCAGTTGTGTTACCTCATAACATTTCACTGGGTCAACTAATTTTGATCATTCTTTTTTTAAATGATACCTATTAGCTAGTGCTAATGTTGCCCTATTTAAATTTAATAAATATGTGACGAGTAGTTTTCGAGTTATTCGTAATAATTTTACTATCTAGTACATTTTATTCGCAGTCAGTTTGAAGTTTTTTTTTTCTTAAAATATATTTCCTATATTTATAAACAACGTTTTAATTTCTACTCCATATAAAAAACATATGCGTTAATCCTCTGGTACCTCTACCTAGAGCGTAGCCGCTGAGGGTGGAAACCACTCGAGTGAGTGTATAAGCGCATTCCGGGCGCACTGCACCGGTTAAATTAAAAATCAAATAATGTTGTGTATAGCGAATTAGGCAAGGCAGGGGATCAACTCACTTGCTTCATTTATTACTCGCGTCAAATTATCTCTTGAATTGAATGTGCTCTCAAAGTAAAAGGCTGAATATATTTTGAATTTAATTTTAAGCCATTTTAATTGAACCAGTGTCCCCGTTGACGCGTTAACAACGCGTTATCTTTAGCAATGTATATCACGTTAAACATGGATGTCATACCATGGTAGTGTATGTAACATATATTTTATCAATTTAATATAATTTTTATGCATTAATAAAAAAAATATATTAACATTCTGCACTCCTATTCTATATGAACTTTAAGTGTGGCAAGTTTCATGCTCCTCCGTCCGCGTAATTTTCGTAAAAAGGGGTACAAAGTTTTTGCTTCAAGTATTTATATATAGACATGTAAATAAATTGTAAAGTAAATTAATATTGAAATGTTGATAACAGATGTATGAAAAATAGGCAGCAGACGGTCGCTGAAATTATTTTTTTTGTAAAAGTAAATACTAATATCATAGGTAAAAGAGACATTCGTAAGTGAAAGGATGGACACTCAAACGAACGAATGAATTTAAATTAATCTTTTCAATAGTTTATCTTGTACATCAGAATAATTTTAAACTTTTTTATTATTTAACGCCTGTCGCAGAGGCACAAGCGTACGCGTTGTGAGTTCGATTCTCACTCCAGGAAATGGATTTATTCATTTCCTGGGTTTGGTAAGGCAAAGCGCGGCGTTGAGTTCCGCCACTCAGCAAGCAATGCCTGAATTCGGCGGAAAGTGAGGAACGGAGTGTCTTAACACTAGGTTCCCTCTGCCTAACCTGCTATATGCGGGATACAGCGTGAAGCTGTTTGTTTATGTTTGTATAATAACATACATACATATTATATTTTAGTTTTTATCAACATACCATTACCAACGTGCCACGAATTCGAATTCGCGATCAAACTACATGCAGATGCTAGTATTTATATAACATAGAACAAGTACACATTTCATATTTTTTAGCAAAAAAAATTAATTAAATTATACACTTTAATTTCACTAAATATGCAATAATTTATTTGATATGTCATAAAAATAATTGCATTTGTCATAAAAATAAATATTTTTTTAAACGAATAAAATGAATACAGCAGACTTATACTGTAGTTTATCTAAAAAAAAACATGATAATAAAATATAAATAATCATAATTTATGCAAACAAATACGCAAATATATTTATGAACCTTCCTTCATAAAGTGCACAATAGCAATAACCAGGCTCCCTGCAGGTGGCCGCTGTCCCAACATCAATGGGCCTCGAGTACCCCAATAGCGAGCTAGGAACAAGTGTTCTGCAATACATTAAAAGGAATATGTTCAGTTCGTGTAATGAAAAGTTTAATATCGGGCGCACGTGTCCGCACTCCGCAGCGACCCGCCTCGATACGCTATATTGTACTGTGGAGTGCGCGTACGCATCAAATTAGACGTTTGACATATTGAGTACTATCGCAGACTAGACACAGCTTCCTCACTTTTTATTTATATTGTTGTAGGAAATTTAACTGAAGTTTTTTAGGCAATTTATTTTCTTTTTGTACCGATTTCAAAAAAAGAAGGTTATTCGACTATCTATTTTTTTTTTGTGTTGCCGCATAACGTTTTGTCGGGTGGTCCAATTGTGATGACTCTTCTATATGATTGCTAGTGTTTCTGATAATTAAAATCTAAAGTATGAATTAAATTTAAATGTGACCATATTAGAAACACTAGCTATCGTATAATTAAGTCCATTAATATACAAGAATTCTAAAGCTGTGCTAGCGCAGTTGAATAGCATTTTATTATGAACATGACTGATTATGTATTCGATTCTAACTCGAGGAAATGATTTAAAAAACGTATAAAAATTTGAACGCAGCGGGACTCGAACCCGCGCCTCTTGGAAACCGTCCAAGCACTCTGACCACTAAGCCATTGAGCGCATGGTTTACTTAGTTGGTTCATACAATATAAAATTAACTTAAACGACAATTGGACCTAATTTATTAGCAAAAGTTACTAATGATTCAGAGTGATGTAGCTGAATGTAACATTGCGTATGCTGTGGCTGGCGCGGCGGTCTCTGTATGCACAATTTATTGAGAGTAATTTAGCTTGTCATAAAACGAATTAATATCATCTTTGAGTGCGACCCTCGGCGACCAGCGACGACACCACGCACGACGCACGCTAGTCTCTTTAGCTTTGTTGTAGTACTTTGTACTAATACAGTGAGATAAGACAAGAATAGTATAGCAATAACTATTATTTTATATATAGAATGTAAATAAATATTTTTAGGTCTATATTTAAACAACGTTTTCGTCAAGAGTGTTAAGACTCACGTTCACTATTATTCGACCGAATTTGAGATATTACATGTTTAGTTGCGTAACTTAACGCCGCGCAATGTCCTATCAGCGAAAATATAAAAATAATTATAATATAGTCATTCTGCTGAGTGTGATTCGAACTCATAATCGTTGTGTTTACAGGCAGACTAAACTAACTAAGCGTGGACAGATAAACACATGAAAAATCATCAAGAAATCAATGAGTGACTTAGTGAAGCTTGAACGTTCATATTATGAGGAGGGTGGAGAGCGGAGGGTGGGAGGGTCGCAGAGGGCAAGGTGTAATTAATTCGGGACGCTCAAGCACGTGTCCGAGCAAGTCACGTCTCCCTAACGTAACAACGGGTTCAATGATTTACACTCACGACGCAATTTAGTTTGCTTCACCGTCATCTAAAGAGTTCTCCTCGCTTCCTTCCGCTAAATTACACGTACTGTTGTTTAATTGGAAGGACATAAGTGCGAGATGAAAGAATATTTAGGTGTTTATTGTATTTTTTTACGATAGATAAAACTTGTTTTGAAATTTTGTAGACAGAAATCGTTACAGGCTTTAAATTTGTTGCTCTTAAGAGTTATACCTAGCTGTACGGTTATATCACGTCCAAAATTTTTATATTTCTAATGTGTGAATTATAATACTGTAAAGTTACTCGTATAAGTTATGTTTATCTAAATTGGTTCAGTATTTTTTGCCATAAAGAGAAACAAACGTTTATTGATCGTCACAAACTTTTGCATTCATATTATTTGTACAATTAAGTCTCACAGTAGTTAATTTATTTTAAAGTATCTAGTCGTAAACATTACATGAACATGAACGACATGAAAAGTATATTCTGAAATATGAGTGATTTTTTGACGTGATAACTTTTTCTCTTAGCGGCTCTTCCCGGTAGAACTGCCTTTCTCACTGATGGTAGCTTCCGGTAGAACTGATAATACTGACATCCTTGGTTAATTGACGATTTAAAAGTGCTTGTAATAGTCCATCTGAATAAAGAATATTTTAATTTCATTTGATTTTTGACGCGTTAGTTGACACTTGGTTCTTTCTGACTATCCTGCTAGGATACAGCGTGAAGTTGCCTTTGTCTAATTTAATCACTTCTGTCGTCTTCATTTCGTTTATTTCGAAGGTAATAAATAAGCTGAGTGAGCTCACGGGGATGTAGGGCGCGACGCGGCTCGGAGGCGGAGTGCGAAATAGCGCAATTGCTCTAATGAAAAGCTTCCCAATGTTCCCAGCACCCCGCGATGAGACGCACGAAGACTTCTTATATCTAATGACACCACTCCATCACCGTCACTGTGTAATAGATTCTTTTATTCACTTATAAGTATTACCTTAAATATAACAAAAATGTAAAAAGTAGGTAGAAACTGAAGATTTATATTTTTAGCGTCACGCTTGTTCCCACATAAAAGTGGTAAGACACTCAATTATTCCGCTCTAATGAAATTGATGACAGTAATTTAAATATTCCTCCCTGAGTGGAAACCGAACCTACAGTCGATTGTGTTTACAGGCAAACTCACACTGCTCCATGATGGCTTTAGATTTACAGATTAATATACGGTATAATGACGCCTGTCGTGGCGCAGAGGCACAAGCGTGCGACTGTAAATACGACAGGTTGTGGGTACGATTCTCACTCCAGGAAATGGAATTTTTCATTTCCTCGGTTTGGTAATAAGGCAAAGCGCGGCGTTGAGTTCCGCCACTCAGCACGCAAAACCTCAATTCGGCGGAAAGTGGGAAACGGAGAGTCTTAACACTAGGTTCCCTCTGCCTAGCCTAATATATGCAGGATACAGCGTGAAGCTATGTATGTATAAAGTACCAATAATTAATTGGAATCGAATTTTATATAGATTTATATTTCGGATAGTCTTAAACTATCTTAAGACTACCCCAAATATAATATGTTTATAATTATATTGGTAACTATACCACCAACCAACCACAAGGAGAACAAAATCAACACTTTTGATCCATCGTGCCATCGAGCCATCGTGACGCAATGGAACAGTGTCTGAAAAAAATAACCTACTTTTAAATGACTTAAATAAAATGTATAAATAATACCTATTACAATAATATATGTATATACTGTAACATAACTCTTATACCTAAGCAACGTAAAATATAAATTAACTAAAATAAAAACACGTCCTATCTAAAGAGGTATCTCATGAACACTTGTCTCAAAGTCTTTTCAGTGAATACTCATCATATTTACTCCCCTCCTATAATTCGTCGGATCATAACACAGCGAGCGTTATTCGACAATTTGCTACTCAAAAGACTTGGGGGTGAATTCTTCAAATATTTTCATTATCAATTTCACCCTTACAATTTGATTACGCGTAATGGAAGACGTAGGGAAGATGAGATAGGGTAGGGTCCCCTCTGGTCCCTGACGACTGAGACCTCGTAATCGATGGTAATAGACGTGCAAATATTGCCGGGGTTAACGGAAATGACAAACACCATTGCTTAAATGTAAACGATTAAGTCCTTAATTTTTTTATAGCTTCATGCTTTTAACCACTTTACATGGTAGACCCTAGTGTAAAGTCATCTTGTTCTCCATTTTTTGCTTGAATTCGAGACTTTGCGTGCTTAGGCGGAACTCAACGCCGTGCTTTCTCTTACTAAAACGAAGGAATAAAAATATTTTTAATATTGATCTTTTCTCCGAGCCAGAGTCGAACCCAGATCTAATCGCATTTATAATCAGATGCTGGTACACTGTGTTACGATGACGATGCAGAAAGAAAGAAAAAAAATATAAACAATTAAAATTTCAACAACAAAAGAAAATCGACTTCAAATAAAATTCACTAATAAGTAAAATAAATAACTCAAAATCTATTAAATTTAAGATTATAAATAAGATATATAGCGAGCGAGTAAATCAGAAGTATTCACTATCATATAAAAAAATTATTATGAAAATTGGTTCATCCAGAAAAAAGTTATGCGACAATACATAAAAAAAACAACCGAATTGAAAACCTCCTCGTTTTTTAAGTCAGCTAAAAAATAAACGTAAAAATCAAATTTCCAAACATCATGTACTTTTGAAATTGGTCATAAAATTAAAACTGCTATATCAACCTAAAAAAAAATACTATATCTACTAAAAATATCAAACGTGACTCTACATATTATAAAACTCTATAACCGAACATTTAGATGATCCGTATATTAATTTTACGGACGATTTATTATGATCCTGACAACCACCGGGACACCGGGACACCGGGACACCGGGAGCAGGACGCAGGGACGCCGGGGGACCGGCAGCGGTAGAGGCAGCCACGTGTCATCTTACTATTATTTATAACATATAATATTGGTGTGTTACAGGCAATTACTGTGACGCACGAGCGTTGTTCATTTTAAATGCGCTCAAACATTGCCCTTTTGATTTATTGTTTGTATTGATGGCGAGAGAATGCATACACTAAGAACAAAATTAATTAAATATCTAATATATGTTATTTTTTTTTCTTAGCTTCGCGCTCTATCCTGCATATAGCAGGGTAGGTAGAGGACACCTGAGAACCTAGTTTTAAGACACTCCGTTCTCTTTCAATTTTCAGTTCCGTTCCGCATTTCCCACCGGATTGTGTACATTGCATTGCGTGGTGAGTGGCGTAACTCAACGCCGCGCTTTGCCTTGTTACCACACCCAGAAAATGAAAATACTAAATGTTATTTAGATTTTTTTTTTCATGGAATGGGAGTCGAACCCACAGCCTGTCGCGTTACAGTCGCACGCTTGTGCCTCTGCGCCTGCGTATGTTATTTAATTATGTTACATATATTAGGTAGATGTGATATTATCCTACCCTACCCTAATAAGGTGTTAGTTCTAGAAAAGTAAAAATCAGAAATCAAAGCTTTTCAAGAAACTATTTAGTTACAATTAACAAAACCATTGATAAATATTAAATTTTAATAAAATGTGTAATAATGAAACTTTTAGTTTAGTTTATTGCTATTTTGGTTTAATTCATGCCTTTCTACGATCCTTGTGTGCGTATTCACGCGCGTATATTCATGCGTGCTTTATCCACTGATAATTCTGTCAGAATTATTATTTTTTTTAAGGGGCAGATATCAGAGCTTAATTTTAAATGAATATTTACATGATTTCATTATAGGATTATGACTTGTACGTAATAGCATTTATTGTAGTAAATAGTAGAAAATGAAGTTTAAAAGTAAAAATTAATAAATTTAAAAGTTATCAATTAAATTTTACAAAAGTTGTCTCGACACTAACACGATAAGTAAGCGCTTATCTTAAATACGTTACGTAATAACTTATCTATAAATATCTTTTTAATAAATTAAAATCGATATCGGTATGTTAGAACAGCAGGAAAGCAAACATAATGCGTATAAGAGATGAAATATTTTAGTGATTTCGTTAGACGTGGTGACAGTGCACTGTGCAAGACGGATGTCGCGCGCGGGCGCCCCGCTGCGTCGACTGGGAACCGAACCCGCGGTCGACGGACACCGCCTAGATGCGTATCTCTGCCCACGACATCAATCTTCTTGTCGAGGGCCTACCCCCCGCTCCCCGCCCGCTCCTCCCCGCTCCCCGCCACGCCGCGGCTATGACGTCTCATCATTTGTCAATCTCGCCATAAAAAATGATCCACTCAATATGTCAATGAAGCTCGCTAATTTACAATGTACCTCGGTACCGAGCTCCGTGACCTCGGCCGGAGTTCACTCCGCTATATTATGATTTATATGGTAACTTTGACAATACAACATTCCTATTGAAACACAAAGTGTTTCATGTTACTATTATGTATGTACTCGTATGTAGTTTATTCGGGAAACTACAGTTTCTGATGTAAGTGACATAACTGAACATAGCTTAGTGAAAATAATATATTTATAGTAGATGCAAAGTAGTTAGGAAACTAGTGGTTGTCAAGCTTTAGTAGATACATATTAGAGCTTTTATTCTCTAATTAAACGATATGGGGTAAAATATTTGAGACGTCTTTCTATTCTACAGTTTTACTATTCAGTGTTATTAATATTAAATGTTCTTCTAGATTTACAAAGTAACATGTAACGGGTGAGTGCAACTGAACGACCGTCAAGCACATTATGTAAATGCACACGTAATTAAACGCCGCGATCTCTCCATTTGCACCTCCCGAGTTACGGGGCGTAATGAAGGCGGGTGATTCACCTCACGAGTCGTCTGCCCCCACTTTGTTTCGTATCACTTTATTTCGCCGATGTTCGCAGATCGAAAGCCGCGACAGTTCTCACGCAATTCCAGAATCCCAAAAATGCGAATTGAGGTCGCATTCGGTTCCCAGCGCGGCGGAGAGCGATGCGCTCAGATAAGGTCGATAAATTTAATTAAAAGTAGTGTCGTGGTGTAAGGGTTACGGGCGGGCAAATTTGTTTGCTCCCGACTCGACTCGGATTAATTAAGTGGCGGTGTCGGCCTCGGCGAGCGCACAAAGACGGCCACGTCCGCTCCGACGATGCTCGGCAAAAAATTTAGCGAATACTTTGTCGGTCTCCGCCTGCCCGACCTCGGGCCGGTCTCGCTCTCCGCGCGCCGCCACCGCCTCACACGGACGAGCGACATGCGCAGCTCGCATCTGACCATTCGTCAAATTCCGTCCTCATAAGTACTATTGCCTAATCGCGCTTTTTCCTCGCTGCATAACAAGCTCGGAGAAACTGTGGCGCGACCTTTGATTACTTTATGTGATATTACTTACAAATTTTCATATGCATCGTGCGCTTTTGTCAACAATGGAACCATGTAAAAAGTATGATACAAGTACAGTAATAATTACTAGACGTAATAAATGGAGTGACGAAGTCTGAGACAATATAGAATGGTAGAGATTATTTAGTGGCAGTTTATGCCGAGCGCGGGCCGCGGCCGATAGATCACCGCCCGCACCGCCCGCACCGCCCGCTGGGCCTGCACCGCTACATCTCCGTAGATGTTCATTAGGATAAGTTTTTGCTCCACTGTCTATTTTAATACCACATTAAAACGACAAAAACCTCGCAATGCAAGTAGTGAGTTGTTACTGTCGTTTAATAGCCCGGGATTCATGCAGGAATTCCACTTTGAGCGTGCTCATCTTATATATTTGTACGGAACGAGTAGAATTTGAAGTTTTGAATTGTTTCCAATATATCTAAAAGCAATATGATTTGGCAACGCGGGCCTGTGCCTATACCTTTTGTAGTAAATACTTGAATAATAAGTAGTGTGAATGTTTCGACACCTCGCGGGTGTAGCGTAGCGTAGTGGTCGCGGCGGGTGTAGTCGGCAATGCGACCGTCTTAATAAGGCATGATTTATCGAGTGAGCCACGTGCTGCAAACAAAAGCACATTGTAGTGTCCGCCACCGCCCGCTAATATATGACGACGATTGTGTCCGAGTGCACGCTGCACGCTGCACGCTGCACTCTGCCCGCCGCGCGCTCACACCGCTGTGGCGCGTCGGCGCAGGGTGCGTGGGGCGAGAGTGGCGTGCGCCTCGCACTGATATGTTTATTAGAAGAGCGCGGGTGCAGGTGCCGGAGCCGCGTCCCCGCTGATACACTTCCCCATATCTGGGATATCTGAATAGATAGCTCTCTAATTTTATTGAGCTAACCCTCGACTGTTTTTTGCAGGTCCAGGAATGTCGGCGTCTCAACGGACGAAGGCGGGCGGGGGTGAGGCGCGGCGGTGTCACCCGGCCTCGCGTTCCCATTATAAATTCCACTTCGATTCCGATACAAATATACGAGTGTCGTGATCGAGGACGGCCCGAATAGCTAATGCTCGGATATTACCTAAATACTTGCATCTAATACGGCCATTAATCTCAGAGGACAACATTTGGTAGTGCATGCCTCCGACTAATTAATATACGTGTGGGAAACGCTGCGGCGACCGCGGCGACCGCGAGACAGGACAATTAATGTATATTTAAAATATTTCAATGTACCTACGGCATCTTAAAAAGTTGCCGCTTTGCATAATTTTAACAATTTTAGCATTTTTCATTTATCAAAAGTATTTAGCGTCACGTGTGTAGTCCGCAGATAATACGCGACTACGAGACGAGTATACAAACAGTAGTATAGAGAACATAATAGTTAAAAACGTTTGCCCCCGTAGCGAAAAATAGTTACTTTTTTATCCAATTCAAAAAAAAATCCTGTTGAATTGACATTTTTTTTATTTTGTTCATAAATACACTAGCACTTCCTGCGTGCCAACGCGAAGATAGTCGGGAGTCTTGATAGGGCTTGGGGTATCGGGGAGTCGGGGTGGAGGGATGCAGGTGGTGCGCGCCGGGAGGCGACGGAACTAAATTACGTCTCTATCGAAGGACATCGGACGTTTTTCTATAATTTATGGTGCGTTCGCCGCGAAGGGGGCAAGAGGGGCTCTCGGTGGCGCCGCAAGTAAATAATGACGTTTAATAATTGATTAATCGATGAGGTTCCGAGCTGCCGTGTGGTGGCGATGCTATCGCGCATTCCTGCCCGACCCGCGCCCTCGTCCGCTCCCGCCTCCGCTCCGCCTATGCGGGAAGATGACTCGCTAATTAATTTAAATGAGTGTGTTTGGGAGCGGGTCGCGGGTTGCGGTCGCGGTCGGTGTCTCTCTTGAGCTCGAACACTTGATTTACGTGATATTGATCGCTCTCATTGATTCCTGCTTCTCCGGGCGCTGTGTCCGCGCTCCGTCTTTAGGAGCGGTGCGTTTTGATACTTAAAGCATCGTCATATTTTTTACACGAAACACATTTTAAATATTAAGCTAATAATCTTAAGTATCGGATCATTTCGAGAAATTCAAATTATCAAACAAATATACCAATATTTGTTTGATAATGGTTGCTATAAACATATCCTAATGCCAAAATAAATTGATTTTTCAACATGAGAAGTAGATATGTAAGAAGATACTTATTTCTTCACAATGCCCACATTTGAGGATTTGGTAAAGATTAACAGTTAGACACACCGATATACTCGTAAGACTAAAGATAGGACATATCACAATTTCCCTGTCTTAGAGATATATTATGACTTTTTTATTTTTTCTTTTAGCTTTACGCTGTATCCCGCAAATAGCAGGGTAGGCAGAGGGAACCTGACAACCTAGTGTTAAGGCACTCCGTTTTCTTAAGATTTCCTTTCCCCACTATAGATAGATATACTGTTATTATTGCAATATTAGATTAATTTAGTGGCCATACCTGATAGAGTTAAAAATAATTATTTTTTCTAATAGTTTTATGATTAAATTAGCAATGCTTTTATAAAAAATATCTATGTAGTATATATCAGGTATTAAATAATGTTTAAAAAAATAAAAAAATAATAAAGAATGTAGGAGTTAGCGAAAGGTGTCCGTAGTAAATAAAATAATAAATTATTAAATAAATAAAATCGATTTCAAATAAAATGCAGTAAAAAGTTTTTTTTTACAAATAATTAAAAAAATTTTCGTCAGATCTTAACTTAATTTAAATGGTGGTCCCACATCAGAAGCACTTGCTATCATATCAAAATCGGTTCACCCAATAAAAAGTAAATTATACATGTAAAAAAACACAGTCGAATTGAGAGCTTTCTCCTTTTCTGAAATCGGTTAACATTGAAAAAAGATCTATACAAAAATATCAAGTATCATCATTTGCGGTACAACTAGATTATAGTCTATGATCGATGGTGAAGACAAAGAGAGGAACCCTTTTATTGATTTACAGTCTGGATCGATTGTGATAACATCGGCGGCACTCGCACAGCGCCCGGCGTCTGCCGCCTTACTGCTTACCTTTCCATAGGTATATATATTTTTTTCGTTCTAAGAAAATGTTAACCTACTGCTTACTATACATTTTTTTTTCTTATTTACTGCATTACAGATAATTTTAATGTCACAAAAATACCTTCATGTACAACTAAGTAATATATGGGTATGTAACTAATATTTTTTCTTTTAACTAATTCATTTCAAAGTACAGTTTAATATTTTTTTTTTTAAATGCGTATTTGAAAAAAACTATTCTTCCCAATATATCTAATGTTGATGAAAACATTTCATTATTGGTATTACCTATTACGTAACAAGCGGTATTGATAGCATACGCTAGTACAATAGAATACCTGCTGCTTCTAGGTACCTAATTGTTATACTTGAGTTGTACCAACTCTTCGCGACCTTACTTACAGATTTTATTCTGCTAAAACACAATTATTTGGACACAATTATACTGAGATCGTAATTATTTGGACTAAATCTTAAATTAAAAATTCATATAAATTCAAAGTACTTTGAGTTCAAAAAAGGTTTAAATCAAAAAAGATTTTTTTGAACTTAAAGCACCTAAAGCTGAGAAGAGCTGACAGGACACTCAAAAGTTGCTCTTTCCAAATATAACAGTTACACTAAGATTATTTAAAACAATAGCTATCATTCCCATATAAAATTCAAATGATGTTAGTACCACACATTTTTATTATTTAAATATTGTTGGACAAAGTGATAATCATTACTTATTAACGTTGTTTTTATATTTATGTTAAGGTTTAGTGGCAAATTGAAAATGCTCGTAGATAAGCTTATGAAAATTCATGTTCTAGTCTCAATCTTCTTTTAAGTTTCCTAAAATATTCAATTTTCAGACTCAGACCATATACTTAATTACTTGAGACAGTAGTTAATGACTTGAGCAGAAGCACGTGAGCGTCAGTATTTTTTGCGAATTGGTATATACCAATTCGCTAATAATATTATTAGCCAAATAGAATGAATTACAATTAGTAACATGTTTTCATAATTATAAGTACGTACCCTCCATAGAAGAACAGTTGACAAGATAGCGGCTCTCTAACATCTAAAAAACAAAGGCAAATAACAAAACCTTTGAAATTTTTGTAAACTTACGAAAATATTTTGATTGATACTAAGTGTCTTTTTAAATAAATAATTTATTAACCGACTTTCAAAACGGAAGAAGTTCTCAAATCGACTGGGTTTCTTTTTTTTCTGTTACCGCATAATTTATTCCTGGGTGAACTTATTTTGTTGTTTTTTTTTTATAATAGTTAGTGCTTCTGTTTGTCTTATATCATACAAGGTAGGTATTTATATATTAACTAGGTATTTAACGTTGTATTGTGACCAAATTAAACAAAACTTTTTATTTCTGTCTTTTTCTTTCTGTCTCTTTTTATTTTTATGGCACGCTTCTACAAGTTATTTAAAAAGAGTCAAATTGTCCTATGTTATGGAATTTATATCAATTGTTATAAGTATATTTTTGATAGGATAATCCAACGATTATGGAATGCAAATTGCAATGCAACTTTCAAATAAAAATAAATTGCAAATATTAACTTCTTTAAGGCAACCGAACTTACAAATTAAAGTGGCGCTAAGAAAACCACATAAAACACAGTCAAATAACAAGACATCACGAGTATCATAAATTGAAACGAATAAATTGTAATAATTTTTCATAATAAATTTCGATACGCAGTTGACAGTCGCGGCGCATAATACCGCCGACATTATTCCACTTAATATGCATATTTGTGTAAATACAAGGCACATATAAAAGAAGTATAAAAGTGACTATTAAACTTACGTTATTAATCTCGACTGTGTTTTTGTGCGTGCTGTGGACGCAGCGCTTTTCCTGTATCATGTACTCGTATGTACAAATATTTGACCAGTAGCTACTAGTTATGCCATAAAATTTTATATGATCGTGTAATGCGCCTTATATTCACAATCAAAGTAATTAAGTAAGATTTCTTAATGTTGTTCAATATGGTTTTTCTTGTAGTTGCTACTTGCTTTAGTCTACTGGTACCGTAGTTATTATATTTTGGTTTATTATTAAATTGAAAAAGAATTTTCATGTCATAATAATAACAATATATTGTAATAAATATAGGTTTTAAGTATAACTTGTCCACAAGTATATTATTTGTATCAGCTTCCATATTATTTATAATTTTTAAATATTAAACTCTTGAAAGATAGTCATTTTATGCTCGTGTCTGTTATATATTTTAATTAGTACATAATATTTGAATAGGTACATATATAATGTCAGCTTGTATTTTTATATCAAGCACATACTTATATTCTTTAAAAACTAGGTCTGCAAACCTACTTTTAAAAATATATATATTTATTTAGTATTTCCATTATAATAACTAAGAAAATAATTAAACAACTATAGTTTCATGTGAAACAGACAAAAAATATTATCGACAGTTTCTGTTACAATGATATCGTTCATATGTTACATCGGTGTAGAGGGTAACTTCCCGAGCAGGCAGGCAGGCTCGTTGTAAGGCTCGGTGGCAGGCGGTGAGGGCGCGGCCTATGGTCGCGGTGCGTGCTTCTCACTCATTTTTCAGTAGCGGCTAATTAATTAGTCTAATTTATTGTAGACGCCCCGCGTCTTATTTCTAATTAGTGCTTAGAGGAATTTTGATTAGTGACCGTTAAACCGCCGTAAACTCCGGAATGTCCGAATTGTTCACGACGCAACTAAATAATACGCCTTATTATTATAGTTGGTAATTAGCAGCGAGGAATGGCGCGTAAGAGCCGTCCTAGCGAGTACCGTTGTTACCGTCACGTTGCTTTCCGAATGCTCGTGTTCAACAAAAATTCCTCGCCGTTATCTCAAATTTATCTCCCGAATTTGTATTCGACACGTAATTAAACTGAATCCCGCCCACGTCTCTACCCGCACCGCACCGCTTTGTCGATAGATAAAGTACATTAAAGTTAAATTTAAAGAAGGCGATTAGTGTCCGCGCTACTTGTGACGCGCTCGGTGGCGATGCTTCCCGAACTGTTTGAGACCATTATATCTTATCTGCGACATTACGTCCCTTGAGCGACCGCCGCTGTGGTCCCGAGCTCCTGGAAAAGAAACCTTCTCACATCCCCGTAGAGTCCACATTGTTTAAGAGTTCACCTCCTAATCGGCAGTAGCTAATTAACAATGGACAGGTGGCTACTGCGTCGTCAACTAAGCAGCTACCGAACATTGATCGGTTTCTAGAACTCATCACGCGCTACCTGCTCGAGCTCGGCTAATGCGTCGCGTTTCCACAGTTGGTATAAACGGAGACGATTTATTTTTATGACTACTTTTTACTAATGTTTATTGGAACTATAAATATATTAATTAAAGATTATTAAATTTTATATACCATACCGAAGTACTTCATTTTGCTATTGTCTTCCGCCGTAAGAATACAGATATTAGCAACGAATTTTTCATGGAAGATTTTTTGTTTAATATCTATTTATATCTAACTTATTAATTTTCTTTGTGTGTTATTATCTCCATACCAAAATATTAACGATTTATATTAGGTATTTCAATAACTGCCCGAAGTGAATCTCCATGTAATAACAAACAAGCCGCTCTGTGACTCTTCCAAGAAATATATTTAATCACAAACCAATCTATTGGATTGTTCGATCTATTATTTATTCAGTAGCTTTAAGAGTGTCATCAAGTAGATGAATATCAGGAACCGTTACTTAAGCGTTGTTTAGCTCCAGCGGCACCAACACAGAAGCCGACGAAGATGATAATGAGCTTATGATAAGAGATGACTGTGCTCAGTGTTTTGAGTATGTAGGTTCTGTCTATACACATTCCTTTTATTTCATTATTCCGCTCTTGTAAGACAAAATTAACTTGCTTTGCAGGCAAGCAATGTCTTTGCTTGTCCTTGTCTATGGAGGCTCTGGGCTATAGTCTATAGTCAATGCACCGCCGGAACATTAGCGGTGATGGTCCGGTCGGTCGTTCAAGCCGTTGGTTATTCATGACATCGCGCGTGCATTAAGTCAGGCCGCGTCCGCTGCCACTGTTTATATTAATTGCCGATAATTGTCCGCGCCGCTCGTAACTCTCCCGCAAGATGGCGGGGACGGATGCCGTAATTGTCTTCGCGGAACCGAACTGCCGCCCGCCGTCGCCGCCCGCTTGCCGCCCGCTCGCCGCTGACGACAGATTGAATCGCCCGCAAAAACACACGCAATTAGACCACCCCTCTCCGCACCCTCTGAACCTCTCACCCTCTCCCCTCCCGCCTCCGCCGCCCTCCGCGCCCTCCGTCGCCACGCCCCCTCCGCTGGAGCTAGCGCGGGTTTTCAATTCGCGGTACACGACAGGGTATCCATTTCATATGAGGACGAGGAATTTCCCTTCGTTACCCTGACATGTTGATGACCGCGTGTCGCTGTGAGCTCGGAGCTCTATGTGTCGTGGCTATATCTGAGCGTGTGAGGTTTGCCTTCCGCGTGGCTTCTTTTGTAGTTAGCCTTGTTTGGTGATGTAATTACGACGATCTCTGCTCTGCGCTTAATTCAATAAGTATGAAGATATTCATAATATGATTGGTTATCAATGAGTGCGATCAAAGAGCGCAGTGTGGACGCGGTGTGTGCGGCGCGCGGCAATATGCGGCGTGCATTGCATAGCCGACACGCTGCATCTCTTTTAAATGTCCCAAACTTACGATAGCTTAAATTTTTCTTTTTCGTCACTTACCAACGATGCCAAGATTGTTATCATTTCTGATGTGATAATTATAATCATAAATATACCATCACAAATATGTACATATGTAACATATTGTTACTCTGGATATGATAAAATCTTACGAGCAAAAGTCGATATTTAGACAATAAATTTAATATCTTGAATAACAGTGAATGGTCGGAGCATTTTTATTACATTGTATTTTATAATTAAAGAGGCTATCGTGGCGCAGTATCACAATGTCTGGCTATAAACATTAGGTTGTGTATTTGATTTCCATTCGGGGCTATGATTATATTTTAATTAAGTATTTTCATATAACGCCTGTCGTGGCGCAGAGGCACAAGCGTGCGACTGCAAACGCGACAGGTTGTGGGTTCGATCCCCACTCCAAGTAATGGATTTTTCTATTTCCTGGGTTTGGTAACAAGGCAAAGCGCGGCGTTGATTTCCGCCACTCAGCACGCAATGCCTTAATTCGGCAGAAAATGGGGTACGGTGTGTATTAACACTATGTTACGTCTTAACCCTGCTAATAAGCTAGTAATATTAGTATGTATGTAAGTATTTTCATTTCCACGCCGTATCTTAACAAATCGCACTGTTGAGTACGGCCACTCAACATGCACCTTGTTTCTGAAATTCGAGCGGAAGGTGAAGAACAGAGGGTCTTGCCACTAGATTCTCTTTGACTACTTATTCTGTTATGCAGGATTTAACGTGTAGATGATAAATAAAATAAAAAAGTGAATCTCTAAATAACATTGAATACTTCGTATCGTTGTTATAAAAATATTTGTTTTTACAATATTTAAATAACTGAAACTTGAGAAGTTCTATAAAATATAAAACATTTCGCTTGAAATGTATTTTGAATAAAAAGCAACTTGTAATGCGCATACAAATAAGGAAATTATCTTATGTATATATATGTCTATCTTGGTTTACTGCGATCGTTATCGGTAGAAATGCCTGAATATTATTGATTATTGATCGATAGATAATATGTGCAATGTGCTAAACGTCTGGTTACAGTCAACTCGATATGGCTAATCCACAGTCAGATGGATGGGACTGAGAATGTCATGGGAAAAATAATATTGAATGTCTCTTGTGATGAGAACCAAAGAAGTTAAGACTTTTTTAATATTAATAAAAAATAGTGAATAAACGACTAAATCCAAAAAATTGTATCGAATCAAATATTATATTTTTAAGTAAAAAGTATTGAAATAACATAAAAAAAAGAATTTACAATTAAAAATGTCTGTACTGCAAAATATGTAACTATTTTCGGTTATTCCGACATAGTTCATTATTGACTCAGAACCGTTGTATGATAATTTGTATATATATTTATTAAGGCTGCATAAACTGAATGCTATAATGAATTTATCGGATTTTATCTCAACATCTATGAATGGAATCATAGTGAATAGGATCTTTATTAACTTTTATATTTATAACACGAAACAGGAAAGACAAGAGTCAATTACTAAGAGTCAATCACTTAAATTACATATTTACATTTCGAGAGAATAGCTGATGTAGATGTTCTTTCAATGGGAACGAAATCGTACATTTCAACATTGGAATATTCCCAATGAATTCCCAAGTACGTACTAGTATATTTTTATTGTAAAATCAGTATCTACCTTAATATATAAATTTTAGGAAAGCCGATGTTTACGTTTAGACTCAGTATGGTGGTTGGTCTGGATAACTCTAACTGTGACCACAGACTACTGGTTTGAAAGGTCGAGTTTGCGTGTATATTAGAATACTAAAATATTTATATGCGATAAATGCAATTAAAATAATTTTATTTAAAAAGCACCAACTAGCTAGCACCAACCAAAAATATTCTTACAGTATCTTTCTATATAGTATTATAGTCAGATATTATTATAAGTAGAATTGATGTTCATTGTAATTAGTTCAGTTTCAGTTATTGATATGATATAGCTTGAATTAATTTTCAATAGTTTCGGCATTCCAGTTGTAGCTAACATAACTCGTGTATGATCTATTTCCCCGTTTCATCACTTATCTACTTAATCCCTAATAATCAAAAAGAAAAATGTCAAATCAATCAAATGAAATCAAAATATATCTACTTTATTCAAATAAGCTATTACAAGCACTTTCCATTTACAAAAAAATGTCAGCAGTCTTGAAAGAAAGTTCTGCGGAGAAGAGCTGGCAAGAAACTCAACAGTTACTCTTTTCAAATAAAATTTACAACTATAATAACCCTGCCGGGTAAACATCAACACTGTATAATGTTATACAAATGCATTTATACAGTACATTTTTATTTATATACACATAAGGTTAATAGATCCATCTCTATCAATCCATCCTTCCGTAACAATTATATTAACAACTAATCGAAGCTTTTAGATATCGTGAAAAGACGATATGTTCCAAATGTACCAGCCGCGGTCGCCACTCGCACTCATTCGCAGAAGGCCGCGCCCGCACTTCTCAGAACATTACGCGACTTGTACTTACAAGTAATTATGCCTATATATTATATACATATATGACATACTTCATAGATATACTTCAAGTATCAAGTTTTAGTAATACTCCGACGCTGAGTGAAACCCCTTGCTTACATACATTGAAACAATGGAGATACGTATGTCTTTGGCTATAAACTAATCTATCTTAATAGCTATGTGTATAGCTATGTTCAAAAAATATAATAATTAAATAATATTTAAGGTATCGTGGCGCAGTGGCACATAGTCTTACTGTAAAGTAATGGTTCTGGGTTCTTTCCCCACTTGGAGGAATGATCATATTTTTAAATTATTTTTGATTTCCTGCCCGGATAGGATACAACGAATCGTATACGTATGGATTTCGAGCATAAAGTGGAAGACGACTGCCTTAACACTATACTTTCACTGCTCTGCTGGGAAAAGCGTGAAGCTAATGATTATTAAAATTTACATAAATACGTCATAAAAATAAAAAACCGTCATAATAAATATTATAATTATGACATCACACGAAAACAAAATATACCTAAATATATAATAAATCAAAACCCCACGTAGCAACAAAACGTTCGCGGCTGCCAACATCGTACATATTAAAATGATAATGCGACGCTAATGCGGTCGTTTAGCTCATAGTGTCGCAGCGAGCTTCATAGTGCGGACCGCGGTAGAGAGCGATATGAATGTCTGTCATGCCGCACCCCTCCGCACCGCGCAACCCCTGTACCACTCCCGCGAATCCCATGAAACTTTCAGATAGATAATAAAATATAGGGTATAGGTATAGGTATAGGTAGTTAAGGAAAACCTAGTGTCAAAACACTCTGTTCTCTTTTTCTTTACTTTGTCATACTAGTACTGAGAAATCAAAATAATTTTAATATGATAATTCCGTTTCCAATCGTATGTACAGAGGCTGACCTACTACTAACAATGACCTTAAGAATATAAAATTTCAATATTGATAACTATAACGCCTGTCGTGGCGCAGAGGCAGAAGCGTGCGACTGTAAACACGACAGGTTGTGGGTTCGATTCCCACTCCAGGAAATGGAATTTTTCATTTCCTGGGTTTGGTAACAAAATAAAGCGCGGCGTTGAATTCCGCCACTCAGCACGCAACGCCTCAATTCCGCGGAATGTGGGGAACGGAGTGTTTTAAAACAAGGTTTCCTCTGCCTACCCTTGTTTATGCGGAATACAGCGTGAAGCTATGTATGATAATACCGTTTCCAATCGTATGTACAAACAGAGGCTGACCTACTACTAACAATGGCCTTAAGAATATTTCAATTTTTATAGTTTTAATATTGATAACTATATCACAATCGAACGTAACCTAATTGATGTACCACGTAGTATATA
>JAKGSA010001949.1:4251-29979 GCA_033558755.1 Philaethria dido | reverse complement strand
CAAGTTGAACATAAATTAATCTATATTATGACAATAGCTCCATCGTGTATAAGAAAAGAATATAAAAAATTCAATATTATATGATTAAATATGATTTTCGACTTTGGCAAATAATGCGGGGTTGTTCATTTTCTGGAATTCTAGCAATTTTCTAATAAGCAATCTAATATATATTATAATATTCTAAAATACACATCCACATATATGTTAATTATATTTGAGATGTCTATTATTTATTCCGATCTTAGTGGAAATTATCAATACATTAGCGAGAAATTATAAATGTTATTTCAAACATATGCATTTATGCAAAGAATCGCATGTCCATGTAGTAGCGTTCTACTTGCATATATAAGCCAAATGACTGAAAGACGTTAATGTTTAATTAATATTTAATATCTTAATATGATTTCTTTTACAAGACAAAAGCGAGGGAACCTTATGAATTATTAAAAATAACTATAATAATAAGCTACTGTCGTGGCGCAAAGGCATAAGCGTGCGATTGTAAACGCGACAGGTTGTGGGTTCATTTTCATTTCCTGGGTTTGGTAATATTTATTTATAAGTAGACAAATAAACTCAAGGAAACTAAATAATTAATTTGAACCGTAGTGTTCGACTGGGCTAGTTTTAATTTCACATTAAAATTATACTTATTACAATAACAGCAATGTAACATCAACATATCCTTATAAGTATATTTTTATCTATATGCTTTATTTCTTATATTGGTCTAATTCATTTGTCTTTTTTATGTTATGCGCAACTTAATGTTTGTATATTGCAGTGTCGTATCTTCTCAAGATCTAAAATCAATCCGACTACGAAAAATTGTAAAAATAAGCTTAGTACTACGGAAGTATGGAAAAGATCCAAAAGGACCTTAAATAGTTCCTTTAATATTATACTAAATTGTTGCTTTACAAGTAGGACTTGACTGGACGCGCTGCCTCGTATCTATATTATTAATTCAAAGAACTCTAATACTATAGAATGAATTTATAATATTTCATTTGACATGTATTAAATTTTAAAATAGGAGCTCCTAGCAGCTTGAGGCTGACTTTAATTTTGGAAGTAGCAAGATATTTTATTTTGGTTTCAGTGTATGGTATTTTGATACTAAGAACTTTCCAATTTGTGGTATTTTACGTACTTTGGTAATACAATACACATCTTAGTAGATGAATTTGGTGGTAGGAGGTTCGTCCTCCGTCTGGCTCGCGACCACTATCATGTCAAAGACGAACCGCCAAATATCTTATGATGTGTTCCGGTTCGATGGCATGTAAGCCAGGTTTTCCCATTCCCACCCATCCTTTCCCCAAAATGTGGTGGTTCCGAGAACGGAATACTACATTGTCCTCCTCTTCCATCTGTATCCTCTAGGTTGGCAACGCATCTACAACATCTCTGGTGTTGTAGATGTTCATGGGCGAAGGTATCCACTTACCATCAGGTGGTCCTTCTGCTCGTTTGCCATCCGTTATCCATAAAAAAAAAAAAAAGAATATATTTGTGAGAAATATGTTGTGAAAATTCTAGCAGGTTTTTAGTTGTTCATTTAAATATGAAATATGATTTAAATAAACCCTATATGAGACTAAGCAAAAACTTATTTAACTTACCGCTAATGCTTAATGCATTTTATACCTACGTACTTGAAACATTTAATTCGGTTCTATATTAAGACATTTTAAAACATTAAAAAAAATGGCTATTTTTTTTTAAACAGCTAGCGAAATACAATCAATTACATTAATATATTTTATTTTATGCAATCAATCTCTACTTACGTACTTTTTAACAATTCTAAAATATATGTATTAATATTTTCGTCTCACTTATACAATCAACCTTATTAAGAAGCTAACATAGTAACAACAAATCTAAAAATATCGACATCACAAAAGATCAGCTTGTTTAGTCACCAGAAGTTCAAAGTAAATCTGACATTAGAAATTTAAAAAATTCTTTATCCTTCTTTCGCTTTTTGTGGGATATGCTTAAGACCGTGTTAGTTAAGAAAGTGGAGGAATCACTTTTTACCAATTTCCTTGTAATTTTAACCTAGCCTTGTGGGACAAAACCGGAAAGTTTTTTTTTTTTTTTTTTCATGGGTATGATAAGGGACGGCAAACGAGCAGAAGGACCACCTGATGGTAAGTGGTTACCTTCGCCCATAGACATCTACAACACCAGAGATGTTGTAGATGCGTTGCCAACCTAGAGGATACTGATGGTAGGGGGGACAATGTGGTAGTCCGCTATCAGAACCACCACATTTTGGGGAAAGGATGGGTGGGAAAGGGGAAAATCTGGCTTACATGCCATCGAACCGGAACACATCATTAGATATTTGGCGGTTCGTCTTTGACATGATAGTGGTCGCGAGCCAGTCGGAGGACGAACCTCCTACCACCTAAGAAATAAGAGTTAAATCTAATAATATTATAAACACGAAAGTTTTTGAGGAAGGATGAATATTTATTGCTCTTCAAACACGTAAAATCTAATGAACAGATTTGGATAAAACTTTAGAATAATATAAGCTTTATTCCATCAGAATAACATAGGCTACAATTTGTAATGATTTTTTTTTAATTTGGTACACAATATAACGATAGGCCTGAGGCCATCGTGGCGTAATCGCGATTAGTTGTGAGTTCGATTCTCGCTCAGGGGAATGATTATATTTATTTATTTTTTATTTCTTCTCCCTATTTCGGACCGAAAGTGGAAAACGGACTGTCTTGACACTAGGCACTCTTCGTCTACCCTGCTATGCATAACAGTGTAACAGATAAAAAATATTTAAATATATACTTATAACGACGTATTTGGCAGTTAATAATAATGAACAATCCTGCAACGACGGTATCAATGTCCTTAGGTGTTAAATTGTGATATTGTAAATAGTATTTGCAACTGTACTTTCATATTTTGTTTGGTGGTAGGAGGTTCGTCCTCCGTCTGGCTCGCGACCACTATCATGTCAACGACGAACCGCCAAATATCTTATGATGTGTTCCGGTTCGATGGCATGTAAGCCAGGTTTTCCCCTTTCCCACCCATCCTTTCCCCAAAATGTGGTGGTTCCGATAGCGGACTACTACATTATCCTCCCTTTCCATCTGTATCCTCTAGGTTGGCAACGCATCTAGTACATCTCTTGTGTTGTAGATGTTCATGGGCGAAGGTAACCACTTACCATCAGGCGGTCCTTCTGCTCGTTTGCCATCCGGTATCCATAAAAAAAAAAAAAAAAAGATATTTAATTGTTTCGATTACAGTTAGCATTTCTCCGAGAAAAAATCAATTGCAGGTTGACCGGTTTTTATTTCATGGTGCAGCAGAGCGCTGGACCGTGTACCATTGTCATTCAATCGGCCCCATTGTATCCTTTGTCGGACCCTACCATCATTCGACATGGGATAGTGAATGTTAAAATATCATGTCTCCCGTTAAAAAAAATATATATTAACGTGGTGTTATTATGAGAAATATTTGACTCGACATTTTTTAGACTATTTTATTAAATATACCGAATATTTACAACATTGGTAAAGGCCTTATTTAAATCAAATGCCTGGAACTTTAGTAAAACAAATTATTTTAACTTCCATTTTAGCTATGACAAGGCAGCATTTTAAATGTTCAGTAGTTTTATTGACGTACCTATCCCATACACGTCATCTATTGTATATTTAATGAGAAACAATTTATGTCACCTAATCCATTTATATATGGTACTATGAAGAAATTCGCAAAGATAAAGAATATTTCTTATCCTAATCTTTCTCGCAATAAATACTTAACAGATTTAAATAAAAGTGTACAGTAGTAGTAACAGCCGTAGCTTATTGATCGTAATAATAAAAAAAATAATTTATAAGGATTTTGGTTTTTATCAACACGCCACATGGGCAAAGCTGCCAGCAGAAGCTACCAATAAATATTGGCACGCCCATTTTCTAACCACTTCTCTATTCAGACACTAGTCATCTCTTAAAGTATTGACCTAGGTTCTGAATAATAATAATCGTAAACGTAAGGTAAACGAGAAACATTTATACTTATTGATTAGTTACAGCAATTCAGATATACCTATTTTGCCAACGAAAAGTTAGGGTTTTTGAATGAATAAACGAACGATTTAATATATAACTTTCTACGTACTACCTAAGTACCTATTTAAATATTTATGATTTTATTATGAATTCAATGAAAAGTAAGGAATCATTTATATTCATAGTAATATAAAATAAATTAATTATTAAAAAATATAATAATATACCTTAATACCTATAAATCTTCTTTAAAGATGTGCCTAAGCAATTGCTTAGAATAATGTTTGGTCATCTTAATATTTACATTATTAAGTACTGGGCCAAATGTAAATTTATTACTTATTATACAAATAAATTTAATTTGACATTAAATATATAAAAGATGATGTTTTGAATTTTCATTCCAATAGACCAAAGCTACGTTCCGAAAAATTCCAGGGTATGACGCTTGGAATAATACAGCATCAAAGCCCAGTTTCATTTAACTAAAGGACTTTATAAAGATATATATATATATATATATATATATATATATATATATATGAGATATATATAGTATAGATATATATATATAAGTATGTTATTTTTTAAAGCTTTAATACTTATTAATTTGTATGATAATGTAAACAATTATTAATTCATTTGCATTAAAACAATTTATTTAACTTAACACTGACTTACCGCCAAAGACCGTGCATATCTTATCTATTCATAAGAGATAATAATATGAGACCATTCATCGTCATGTAAGAATATAACCCACATAAATCTACTTCTCTATAAAACATTTTTCAAATAACAAAAATCTTACCACTGCTAAAGGTGCAACAGGATTCGCCGCTTGTATGCACTAAATAACTATACTTTTCACTAAAATAGGTAACACGAAGTAATTTCAAATGCAATTCTATCTTTAAAGCACCGCTATAGAAATAAATTATAAGTAACAAAAACGTATGAAACAATTGTTTACATGCGATATATTGACGTACGTAAAGTTTATGACGCTCAAGCGTGACTAATGAGGCGAGTACGCGAGACGGTCGGCGGCTAGCCGTGCCGACGCAAGACTGTATGTATCTCTGAATTCCCGACTCTCGCGAGCTTTCGTACTCGCCAGAGAACACCCATCCTGCTCGCGCAACCGGTCACCTGCCGCTTAAAAAAATAAGGATTCCAACATTTCGGCGAAACTCAAACCAAACTAAACAGCACTCTATACGTAGACAGGTATGCAGGGTCTTCCTTTATCGGGTTTCATTGACATCCAGAGCACTGAAGTGCGCTGGTTTAGTGTAAATACTCTCACGCACCGGTTAAACTCTAAAGTACAAGCCGTTCGCACGCCGTAAGCTGTAATTTGGAAACATTATCTATCATTCAAAATCTGAGAAATTGCAGTGGGAACGAAGCGGACGATAGATCCAGCGTGATGCGAGCCAAGAAGCTGACGCTGCGTTGATAACGAATATATAAACAATGAGAACATTTTAACACCCCACCTGTAATAACTGATACACACCAAGTGAGGATTTTAAACCACATATTCGGATTCAATTTAGTGGTTGTATCCGTGGTTTATCTCGGTGTACATCCTACGTCAATATTTGGTGGGATGTAAAGTAAAAGAAACTTCGGTTTGTTTGTCCATCCCATTGTGCTGTTGAGGCAACATCTCGCTGTTATGCTACCAAGGATTATCCTTCACAGATACAATATTCTTGTGCAAATGAAAGAGCCTGTTGTTGCCACTGATAATAAAGGGATATCTTGTAGCTCGACAAGACGAATATATTGATGTCCAAAGTAACGATAATATGCCCTACATCTTGTCTTACTAAGTACTTAGCAAAGAACATTTTACTGACGCAATATGTAAATTATACTCACTTTTAATCATCCTTTTTTTATTTTGAAGAAGTAATTATATAAAGCGCAGTAATATCCTTACTAATATTATAAATGCGAAAGTAACCTGTCTGTCTGTCTGTTAAGGCCATGCCTAAAAATCCACTCAACTGACTTTTGGATGAAATTCGGTATGAAAAGATAGAACTAAGCTTGGGAAAGGACATAAGACACTTTTTATCGCGAAAAAAATGATAGAGGCTTGAAATAGGGGATGAAAAGCCGAGGCGGAAGTTCTATTGTCAAACATAAAATCATATAGGATTTTGCTTAACTGTTTATAATCTCTACCACATAAACCACTTAACCAATTTTAATTAAATAATCTAGACCTTGGGAAAGACTATAGGATACTCCTATCATATCGCGCGATATAACTGAATTTCACGCGGGCGAAGCGGCGGGCTGAAAGTTTTTGGTATTATATAATATAGAAAAAACGGTATAACATAAAATTACGGAAACAACAATTTCTATTGTGCCAACATTTTAGAGACGTAGATATAAAAGCTGTTTTAGCATTCGTACATTTTGGTTTATTTTACACATCCCCAATATGAAATAAAATATTTTAAATTCGATATGTGTAAGATATACATCCATATGTCCCAAGTATTTTTATATATTTAAATCAAACCTGCTTATGAGTAACATGGCAGCACTAGTTGGTGAATTGGTTTATAAGGAAAACTATTTTTCCTTTCACTTACTGAAGCTTATTTTTATCGTATATTTAGAATAAGATAAAATATAAAAAATATGTTTATTATTTTAGTTCGGGTCATGACTAAAATTATATGGATATTTATAAATAATTAATTTTAAAAAATAGGTACGCAGTAAGTTAAAAATTTTGATTCTATGAAGTAAATGCGAGAAGAACCGATGGCCGTTGCTGAGGCGGAAAGGTTCTCGAATCGTGGGCAGGCCCCCATTAGGTGGACCGACGATCTGGTCACATCGCCGGAAGCCGCTGGATGCGGGAGGCGCAAGACCGATCGTCGCGGAAGTCCTTTGAGGAAGCCTATGTTCAAAGCAGTGAGATGTCGCACGGCTGAACGACGACGACGACGTTGCTAATTGTAACGATCACATACAAACATGTTTATTTCGGATACTAAAAACAGTGTTTTGTACGGATCAATAATTTTAGAATTTATTAAAAGCTGTAAAAGGTCATTACATTTACACTTACACGTTTTTTAATACCAAGTAAAAAACGCAAATTTCTTTTATACAAATATGTAGTTAAAATCTCATTATTGTCTGTCTGTCCTAAACAAGTAATGCGTGTGCGAACGAAGTCGCAAGCATAATCAAGTAAAAGTAAAAGCAGCAAGCTTGTAATTATCTATATCTATATATATAATAAAAGAGCAGAAAAGCCAATTCTGTACATGAAAATTTTAGAAAAATATCAATTGATACGTTAATATACCGTTAATAGAAGCGAAAAACCAATCAGTAGAATTTTGTCTGTCTGTCTGTCTGTCTGTCTGTCTGGTACATTTGAACGCGCATCACGCTAAAACCATTGACAGAAATGGAATGAATTTTGGGCATGGTAATAGCTTAGAGTCTGAAGGTACATATAGTGACAGTTTTTATCCTGATATTCGACGTAGTTTTCATGGAAACATTGAAAAACCTACATAGACAAATTACTTTATAGGCCGATACTGACAGAAATGGATGATTTTTTGCACAGCAACAGCTTCAAGTCTGAGGTACATATAGATAGTTTTTATCCTGTCATTCTGATTTAGTTTTCATGAAAAATAAAAACCTTAAGCATAGACAAGTTACTTTATATGCCGATAATAACTGGATAGAAATGAATGAATTTTGGCATAGCAACAGCTTAGAATCTGAGGTACATATAGAATAGTTTTATCCTGTCATTCGATTTAGTTTTCATGAAAAACAAAAAACCTACATAGACAAAGTTACTTTATATGTGCCGATAATTACTAAATAGAAATTAATATTTTTTTGTGTGGGTACAACTTAGAACCTGAGCAATTTATAGGATGCTTTTGAATTGATAGTCAATGTAGTTTTTGCTAAAATAAATAACTGACACCCTCAAATTACGTCAATTACTGCATACTTTTTTCTAATTGCCACTTTGGTATCATGAATATTAGATATAAAAATATTAAAAGAAATGAAAAGAGAACAAGAAATATACATTTATTTAATCAGAATCATATAATCGATTTAAGATATGAACAGTAATAGGTAAGGAACGCATAATAAGTAATATAATAATTTTATATTTGTTTTCAATATTTTCATGATTATTTAAGAGAAATTTTTAATATAGTATAATAAAATAATTTAATTTCTACACAATGGGATTATTATTTATTGTTAATTTATTTTATCATTATTATGAGGGTAATAGAAAGTTTTAGGGGTTGACGGAATATATTTTGTTAAGAAAATCTTATGGTAATAAATTCTAATTGTAAGAAGTTACTGTGTTAATTTAGATATTTATGGGAAAGTGTTATCATAAAGTAAGAGACAACATGACACAGGTAACGTTAAGTAAGTTCTATTAGTAAAGATAATAACAATTATCCTATTCTGATTATTAATGTAAAAGTTAGGGAAACTTAAATATTTAGACGATATTTGTTACTCTAAAACTTAGACTGTAATTTAGAAGATTTTAAATGCGCGAATCGGACTTATATGCATGTAGGCTTCCAGAATAATCTAATAGGAAAATAAAAACAGTCAAATTACATTGATTATAAATTGTAAGTAACACCATTTTGTTTTCAAATATAATTTATATTCGAGAAAATTAGTAACAATACTATACATAAAAAAATTACAAAGCGTAAATTTTTTTTACGTGGAAATGAAACTGCGCCTGGTGTTGTATGCACTTAGAAATATCAAAATATTTAATAAACAGCATTCTCTCTGCCAAATGATTGTTCATAGAAATAATCTTTAAAATATTTTTTTTTTTCAATTTTTTAATGAGATGCTAACAACAAAAATAAATAAATTATAACAAGTGTATAAAAATTCTCTGACATGGTTGATTAAGAACCTATGTCTTAGCGGTCATCAGGTGCTGGACGAGACTGTCACTGGTCTTGCTGGTGTCTAATTTTTATACCTTTCGAAAAAATGGTTTTCTATTCCAAGTATGTATTTAATACTTTAATAATATTAAAAAATACCATTAGTACAGTAAATAGTAGTTGTGATCATCGTGACGCAGTGAGATAGGCTCTCTCCGTCTACTAATTAATACCTAATAATACTTAAGATTAAACATATAAACATTTGGATATTTATATATTAGAACATTCAGACTCACAATTGGAAAAAGGTAAGTAATTATAAAAGGTAAGGGTGTAACCAGAAAGATTTGGTGAGGTGGGCATGAATATTTAGTAAAAAATACGGTAAAAAATACGGTAAAAATTAAATACGGTAGTACTTAACATGAAAATAAACAAAAATGTTATCCTATGCTGGAGCGCGAACGAAGTCGCGGGCACACTTGTAATTAATATTATCATATCTAGGTTAGGTGTCTAAGTTTTTGCTTGCAATTTTCTTTATCTAATAACAAAATATCATATAATGACAAATTTTCCTCGAAAAGTGACATCAGTATTACGTAACGCTGTTGGGTAGGATCGCTTTTAATTTTATGTTTCCACTAGTTTCTTAACCAGCAAATTCGTTTGCTAGAACTTCTGAATCGAGTTTCTGAACAGTTACTTCTGTCAATATATATCTGCTAATATGTATTTAAATACATATTAGCACAATTTTAACCTACGTTAAAATGAAAACCTATCATGGCGCAGAGGCACAAGCGTGCGGCTGTAAACGCGACAGGTTATGGGTTCGATTCCCACTCCAGGGAATGTAAAAGTTTAGTTTTCATTTCCTGGGCTTCTGGTAACAAGGCAAGCGAAAGTGTTGAGTTCGCCACTAGCACGCATTGCCTCAAGTCGGCGGAAAATGGGGAACGGAGGTCTTAACACTAGTTCTCAGGTTCCTCTGCCTACCCTGCTATATGCAGGATACAGCGTGAAGCTAAAAAAATCCCGTTAAAAATAATCCAGAGTACAAAAATCCTTAAGAATCATTTGCAATTACTTAACACGCAAATATATATATATCTAATATATAAAAATACATTTAATATCAGTAGGATTAGTAAAATCATTATTAGCTCATCAATATCTCGTCTTCTAGACGGCGTATCAAGAATTTCTTGTTATTACTTATTAATAAATAGGCTAGGCTACAAGGCGGCGCGGCATATCGGGTTTATCTTTATACTTGACATTCACTAAGTTATTAGATTTAGTTAGATATCTAAATATCATTTTGTTTGGTGGTAGGAGGTTCGTCTCCGTCTGGCTTCATGACCACTATCATGTCAAAGACGAACTGCCAAATATCTTAGCATGTGTTCCTGTTCGATGGCATGTAAGTCTAGGTTTTCCCTTTCCCACCCATCCTTTCCCCAAAATGGTGGTTCCTATAGCGGACTACTACATTATCCTCTCCTTCATCTGTATCCTCTAGGTTGGCAAACGCATCTATAACACATATTTGTACTCTAGGATGTCTGCGGGCGAAGAAAATCACTACCATCAGGTGTCCTGCTCGTTTGCCATCCGTTGTTATTCATAAAAAAAAAAAAAAAAAAAAAAAGAAATTTTCGTTCATTTAATTTTCGTTGAGAAATCTCGTAAAGAATACTGCATAAATTTCATGACGTGGGATAATAATACGTAAACGTAGTTATGATTTGTTTATTTTTATAAGTGACCTTCATTTTTTTTTAAATAACCAGGTAATCTTCATTGCACAGACTTTACTACATTTAGCTTTAGGCAGGACACAGATTAGTTATAATATATGTAGTGGCACAGTGGGACTGTGTCTGAATGTAAACGATGGTTATTTGTTCTATTTATTCGGGGTACGATGATATTTAAAATTATTTTCATTTTCATCCTTTCAGATGACGTCTTTATATAATGAATAGTAATGTTTATATATGTAATTAATTAAATACTCTTTTTAACCGATTTCACAAATGGAGAATGTTATTAATTTAAAAGTGTTCTATGCGCGTTGCTAGTGCTTCTATAGTGGCCCCGTTTTAATTTTGGTAAAATCCGACGAGTAGTTTTTTAGCTATTCGTAATAACTTTATTTTTTTAGTGCATTTTATTTACTTTTCTGTTATAAAATCTTTTTTTTTTTTTTTATGGATACCGGATGGCAAACGAGCAAAGGACTGCCTGATGGTAAAGATTACCTTCTGCCCATGAACACTCACAAATAATAAGAGATGTTAACAGATGTTGCCAACCTAGAGGATACAGATGGAAAGGGAGGATAATGTAGAGGTCACATCGGAACCACCACATTTTGGGAAAGGATGGTGGAAAAGGGAAAACCTGGCTTACATGCCATCGAACCGGAACACATCATAAGATATTTGGCGGTCTGTCTTGACATGATAGTGGTCGCGAGCCAGACGGAGGACGAATTCTACCACCAAACAAAACCTTATTATTTATAGTTACTAGCTTTTAAATAGCTTGTAGAATCTTTAAACAAGTAAAAGGAAGTTCTCTTAATGATGATCTTCAAACAATGCTAATGGCTAGCACATGATTACGATACGCTTATAATCACACTGCAAACATAATGTACTTCATTATTGTAATGTTCTGAATAATACAGCTTGGTTTGTAAAGGATGAGAAATGATTTTCTAATTTAATTTATAATATTTCAAAATATTCCCTTTAATAAAATCTACACACAGCAAAAATAATCAGTAATAAAAAATATGTAAAAAGCAATAAAAATTATGTTACAAGACAGCGCGGAGTTGAGTTCCGCCACTCAGCACGCAATGCCTCACCCGGCGAAAAGTAGAGAACAGAAATGTTAAAAAGAGAACGGAGGTCTTAACACTAGGTTCTCAGGTTCTCTCTGTCTACCCTCCTATATGCGGGATACAGTGAAAAGCTAAATAAATTATAGAAAAATATAGAAAAATCACTGTCAGAAGATAAATTTTCGTGAAGCACAACAAATAAAAAAATATTAATATAAACCTTATATCGAACCTGTCGTAAATATAATCTAAATATTGCCTTTCCGAATATATTTTCATTGCAATAGCTCTTTTAATTTATTTACAAAAAAGATACAAGCCAGAGTTTGTAAACCGCGCAGTGAAAGTTAAATCGACCACCCGAAGGTTTCTGAGTACACCTGCTTTTAAGCATCCTGTTTGCTCTTTGTCGTGGCTTAGTACTTGCATGGAACTTCTTATTAGACTTATATATTACAGACGCTTAGCAATAGGCAGGTGAACCTTACACTTTATTTTATTTCTAAATTTATATTGAGAGCCAATTTCCATAACTTATAATATTTTTCAATAGTAATATCTCCCTCATAACAGGTTCAAATTTGTAGTTGCGTTTTATTAAAAAAAAATTCTATATTGACGAATCACAGTAGTTTAAATAAACTATTTCTATGAAAAGTGTCAAAATGCTTAAACGCTTTAATATTTTTAATTTTTGTTAGGTGGTAGGAGGTTCGTCCTCCGACTGGCTCGCGACCACTATCATGTCAAAGACGAACCGCCAAATATCTAATGATGTGTTCCGGTTCGATGGCATGTAAGCCAGATTTTCCCCTTTCCCACCCATCCTTTCCCCAAAATGTGGTGGTTCTGATAGTGGACTACTACATTGTCCCCCCTTCCATCAGTATCCTCTAGGTTGGCAACGCATCTACAACATCTCTGGTGTTGTAGATGTCTATGGGCGAAGGTAACCACTTACCATCAGGTGGTCCTTCTGCTTGTTTGCCGTCCGTTATCAATATAAAAAAAAAAAAATATTGTAATGGATGCGTTCTCTCCCCCAACTTCGTTTGTGTAGACTTTATGACTTGCGTACTTTTCTTTACATCTTTCGGAGTTTCGACTATAAAATGTAAAAATTCATTTGTCCCCATTCCCGTACAAATTTCACAAAATCCTAAATGTAAGGACACTCTCCAAGGAATCTACAGACCAAATTTCAGGTTTTAACGGCTCGTAGTTTTGGCTGTACGTTGTACTATGTCAGTAACTATAAGGTTCTATTAATGTATGTACCTACATATACGTCAATACTAAATAAGCATAGCTATTAAATCTTTTTGATATTAAATGAATATGAATTGAAGTTTTACGTCTGTCACTGTCAGTTACAGCAAGCATGTTTACGGATAATTTATAAAGTAATATTTTTAATGATTTAGTTTATTTTTGAGTAATATATTTTTGAGCGATAGAATTAGCTAGAATCGTATTACTATACCAAAAATGGCAGGTGTGTTTTAACATAGACAGGTTAAATAGAATTTATTATAATTTATATAACTACTTAATGATTATTGATAATAAAATCATTGTTTGTTTTTAGCTGAAACTCTGCCTCATTATTAAACATTGGTGATATGATTGATTTGGCCATTGGCACACCAGAGGTAAAAATTATTTTAATGTAAAAAGTCCAAGCTATTTCCTAATAACTATTGTTTCTCAACAATTTACAATTTCATTTTTTTAGGTACATATAATTATAGAATATCTAAGAATAAATCATTTTTGCTTTAAAATTGTGGAAATATGTGTATATATTGTGTATATTGGGGTTAATGATTTAATATTGATTTATCATTGTTTAACCAAAATTATTACTAATATTTTAGCTTAGCTTCAATATTATTAGTATAATATGATCAATCCTTAATAACTAATGAAACATATTTTAGTATTAATAAAGCAAAATGTATTATATTTATGATTAAATGAAAATATGATATATTAACAGGTGGAGTTGTAGATTTTGGAATGCTGCACACAGTACTTCATTGTCTCTGGTACTAACAGTTGCGTGTGGTGGTGACAAGCTTTCTCCGTGGAATTGCGAGGCAGCGCGGCAGTACTGCCTCCTGGAAAGAAAACGTTCGCACTGTTACAATCAATGAATATATAGTAAACACGGATGAAAAATAATTATTGTCATAAATTATACTATATCATACTTAACTAAATAGATTTTGGTGGTAGGAGGTTCGTCCTCCGTCTGGCTCTCAAGGCGACCACTATCATGTCAAAGACGAACTCGCCAAATATCTTATGATGTGTTCCAATTGATGGCACGTAAGCCAGGTTTTCCTTTCCCACCCATCCTTTCCCCAAAATGTGGTGGTTCCGATAGCGGACTGACTACATTGTCCTCCCTTTCCATCTGTATCCTAGGTTGGCAAACGTGCATCTAGTACATCTCTTGTGTTGTAGATGTTCATGGGCGAAGGTAACCACTTACCATCAGGCGGTCCTTCTGCTCGTTTGCCATCCGGTATCCATAAAAAAAAAAAAAAAAAAAAACTTAAGTGTGGATAATCTTGAAGACTACAAATTCCAAAAATCACAAAACGCAACTAAGGTTTTTTCTTTAATAATATAACAATTGTACAAAAAATTGCTTAATTCTCTAGTTTTACACTGATATTTTTCGAAATTTGTAATTTAAATAAAAATGTTATTAAGCAATTAGTAATATATACCTATCTATACTATAATTATTAATTAAATTACTTTATCTAAGTATATATATGAAAACATGACTTATTTGCTTTGTTTTATGTATGATGTAATCAGTTTTAGATGGCGGTATACAAGTCATGAGGGGTTCATTGTATGTATATTTTAAATATTTTGTATGGGTTTTCATTCCATAATCATCGCTTATAGTTTGTCTATTGTTTATGTACTTACTTATGTTTCAATTTAAAATTTTTACTTAAAAATACAAGTAGAGACCTAAAAAATATATTTCATTTTATTTTATATTCACGCACATAGCAACCCTGCTGCCTTCCCAGGCAGAGGGAATCAAAGAACCTAGTGTTAAGACACTTCGTTCTATTTTTACATTTCGGTTCCCCACTTTCCACCGAATTGGGGCATTATATCCTTAGTGGCGTAATTCAATGCTGCTCTTTGTCTTGTTATCAGAGCGAGGTAATCAAAATACTACCTATTATTTAAAAATTTCATTTCCTGGAGTGGGAATCGAACCCACAAACTCACATTTACAGTCGCACGCTTGTGACTCTGTACCACAACAAGCCACAAAAATATATAAGGCAATAATAAAATTGTTGTGCACAATAAAACGCTCACAATCGGATAATCTAGGATTTATAAAATGAATTTAGTTTTGATCCATGCAGTTGCTATCACGCTCAAAGTTTATATTTTATAAGTATATTTATATCGAATGCAGCTGTCGACTTCTCAAAGCTTTTGTAGTTCAAAGCTAAATGGATATTTTATAAGCTAGCTAAAGTATAGAAAGGCTTTTCTTCAAAAACAAATGACATCAAGTATAGGAACAGTTTTATTCTAATAACCGATAAGAAACTGATCATGTTCAACACAGATATTTGCCTTGTCCTGAATTTGAAACCGTTTCTACGCACTCAATAGATCTGCTGGGTCATAATAAAGATGATTTCCACAACTTATTGCTAAATTCAAAGGTACTCTGGATGATTAGAAAAAAATATCTACCCTAAATGACTTGTTAATTGTAACGATTCAGTAATTTCAAGCAATTTGTAAAGGTCGAACAACTTTTGCTTTATTAATGGTAAATTGGTTTTACGTATTAGCTTATTTTAAGCTTCACGCACCGATAGGCAGTCACAGTCGAAATTCAAAATTCAATGCCCATTATATTACGGATGATTAATTTTGTCTTCCTTCCTAATCATTTAACAGTCCAAATTATATTAAAATATATTTTCCTTCGCTTTGCACCTACACTTATCTTATTTGTTTCTTATTTCAGGCTCCAGAAGAAAGAATCTTAAAAAAAAGTGATCTTTGTAAGTTTTTCATTAATTTTGTCAAATCATATTATTAAGATCACAAACCTTTATAATTCTTACTCTATTTTGTAACTTTTCATTCCAGCTCCTGCTCCGTCACGTCCACCGCCACCTGACCAAGATACAATTCTAGTTGGTTAGACGATTAATTAGATTTTTATTTTCATAAGCTATATTTTAAAAGACCATAATGTAGAAGAGCCCTACTCTCTTCATTTTCCACCTATTTTAGAAACAATGTGTGTTGACTAGCAGACATAAACTATGTCGTTTGTCTTAAAATTAAGTTTTCAGTGATCTTTAATCCTACAACTCTCGTATAGTGAGATGCATGTATATCACTTTATTAAAGAGTGAAACAGAGAGTAGTCTGTGTAATATTAATTTTATTCATTTAAAGTATTCCTTGAAGATTATTTAAAATATACCAAAAAGAAGTGCATCTTCCCTACATAAACTTAAACTGCCAAATTTCATAATCAGCCTATATATTTTTTTAAAAAAGAAGTCCAAATAGTTTCCTTCGGGTTTTTTTTAATATAATGATTTCTAACAATACTTTCTTTTTTTTTAACTTTACGCTGTAACCCGCATATAGCAGGTAGGCAGAGGGAACCAGAGTACCTAGTGTTAAGACACTCCATTTTCTTCCAACAATTCCGTTCCCCACTTTCCGCCGAATTGAGGCATTGACATGATGAGTGGTCGCGAGCTCAGACGGAGGACGAACCTTGCCTACCTACCAAACAAAAAATTTTGGTAAATGAAAATGAAAAAAAGTTTTTCATTTCTACACTTCACTCTGAATTCTAAAATAAAAAAAAATCGCGTAAACAGTTGTCAAGCATAATGCCTCTAAAAAAAGTAAAGGTGAATGCAATGAAATTACATTATCGACGAATACCTTCTCGTTTTATGATTAATTATTAAAGTTAAGATTACTAATGTAACGACCCTACAATTACGTAACACAAATCATAGCAAATGTAATCATAGATCACAAACAAACCTAAAAGCTCATAACAGACAGTGTCCGCGCACGTCATTACTAAATGTTTCGTCAAGATTAGAAGCAGCTGAAACTGAGTATCGCTAAACTGAGCTTCATTGAGTGCAAGACGTGTTAACGAGTTCCCACACGCTTTAGGACGAACACCGCTTCTATGGGACTATGCCAGTAGAGGGTTTGTTATTGCTAAATACCCACTAATAATTTAACGGGGCTTTTTGTCTACTTCAATTTAGCCGATGTTCTTACATGAAATCAACACCTCCTAAATGTTGTAACAGATAACATCATCATTTAACATTAAAACTCTATATAGATTATTTTCCAACAATTGTATATTTGTGAACAGACCCTCGTCTTTGGCACCTCCATCGTACACATTAGCACCTCCGATTCAACTATAGCGTCATCAAGTCACTTCAACACCAGAATTCTCAATGGTCACGATCAACGCAACGAGCTTCAACAATCTTGAGAGAAACAGTTGAAGCTTTACAGAATCGAGTATATGGCGTTATGCCGATACAATCACGCAATTTTAGACCAAGTCAGGTACGAAGCATGATCTGGTATTGTAACTTATACGTAAATACATTTAATCATACTGCATTGTGGAGATTCTAACATACTGGTTACTTTCGGAAATACTTTTCCATTTCTTTCAAATATCCTTTAGTTGGCATATGATTCTAAATTTTTGTTGTTATGTTATATATCGTATTGTGATATGACTATTTCAGGCCTTATTGATTACACTAGAATATTCATTAGATAAAGAAAATTTATTTTAAAGTACAATAATTTCATTTAATGTAACACGTGACCACGTCACAGATTGATAAGTTTAAATGAAAATCGAAACTCGTGTTGCGGTGCACCGTACCTCACTGTAAACACGGTGGTTTTAGGTTCGGTCCTCCCCCGGGGGAATATTTATATATAAATTATTTTCATTTCCCCGCTCAGGTAAGACAAAGGGCAGCGTTAAGTGCGCCACTCAACACGCAATGTCTCGAAAACAAGGTGAAGATCAATAATCGCTAGGATCTAGACGCTAGGTTCTTTCTGCTTACCCTACTATACGAAAATCTACAAAACAAAATATATAAATATATAATTAGATCAATAAACTTAATAGATTTAAAATTCACAGGTGACACATCTGCATCACGAGCAGAAGCTGAAACTATCATTCCACCCACTCCACGCCCGTCGGGTAATTATCTGTTTTTAACCGTCATCAGACAACGTCCGTGCGATTTATCACGGACGATATAGTATTATAAAATACTTTGGGTTCGATTCCCACTCCAGGAAATGTAAAGCTTAGTATTTTCATTTTCTGGGTTTGGTAACAAGGCAAAGTGCGGCGTTGAGTTCCGCCACTCAACACGCAATGCCTCAAATTCAGCGGAAAGTGGGGAACGGAATTGTTGAAAAAGAACGGAGTGTCTTAACACTAGGTTCTCAGGTTTCCTCTGTCTACCCATTTGACATTTGTTAATGAACTAGTAAGTAATATCACTAGTCTAGATCAAAATTGCGATAATGTACACTTACTAGAGATCACACTCTGCCTAATCCGCAAAATAAGTAGGTAATTGATCTGCAAAGTAAAAAAATACATTTCTTTTTTAAGTACAATTTTTAGAATAAATAAATTTTAATATTTAGAACACCTACCTAACAGAAAGACGACAATCTGAAGTTCCACGTCGAGTTTCTGCAGTGACTGCAAATCTATTGGAAAGAGTCACCGAACTAGAAAAACGCCTTAAAGAATGTTGCGATAATATCGGAAAGAATGATGGTGTAGTTCAAGATCAGGTGAAAATCAGTTAACAGTAGTTATTATAGTAAAATTAGATAGTTAGATATATCTACTGATATAAACGTTTTTTGTATGCTTTTGTTTTTTTTTTTTTTTATTGATAACGGACGGCAAACGAGCAGAAGGACCACCTGATGGTAAGTGGTTACCTTCGCCCATAGACATCTACAACACCAGAGATGTTGTAGATGCGTTGCCAACCTAGAGGATACTGATGGAAGGGGGGACAATGTAGTAGTCCACTATCAGAACCACCACATTTTAGGGAAAGGATGGATGGGAAAGGGGAAAATATGCTTTTGTTTTATTGTACATCGAAGTTACATACAAGTGGAATTACCTAGCTAAGTAATGACATATTTTTTTTATTTATGTCATATTGTAAATAAACATTGTATACTTTTGTGTGTGTTTGTGTGTGTTCTTTAAATAATAATAATTATTATTATTATGAATAAGTTAGATAAAAACTACAAATTTTGCAAAGGTAATTCAATGAGAACAATGACAAAATTAGTAAATTAATAAATATATTACATAGTAATTGATAGCGCTGCAATTTTTTTGTATTGTTTCATAACAGACACTGATTTTATATTATTTTACGTAAAGGTTACAAAGTCAAAGTCAAAGTCAAAGTCAAAATAATTTTATTCAAAATAAGAAGTTACAAGCTTCATTTTGAACGTCAAATAATTTACCACCAGTTCACTTAAATTTAATGCCTCAGACCTGAGAAGAACCGGCGCAAAAAACTCAGCCCAGGACTATTTTTTTTTTTTTTTTTTTTTTATATTCGACAATGGTTTACAATTTATATGTACCCCGACTCAGCATCAATTTATATCAAATCTTTTTATATGTATTTAGCCTTAATGTAGTTTACATACCTTCAAATAAAAACTACAAGTAGCCCACTAATGGAAAATGTTTTATTACAGATTAATTCGTTCCAAAGATCCAATTGGAATATATAATTAAACAAGTAGCAGAACTCACAGAGGAGTTGGCATCTGGCAAATTATCGCCAGACCTTATAAAGGATTTGCAGGGTATGTTACCTATCATATAATAACGGTCAATTGACGTTATTATGCTCCAAAGATATTCCCTTAAAAATTGCTAGTTTTAAAAAACTTGAAATACGTGTAATTTATTCATTTTGCGCCGCATATAAGACAAACAGAGAAGAAGGCTTTTAAACAAGAATCAATTTTTTTTTTTTTTTTTATGGATACCGGATGGCAGAAGCAGGCAGAAGGACCGCCTGATGGTGGTAGTTGCCTTCGCCCATGAACATCTACAACACAAGAGATGTACTAGATGCGTTTGCCAACCTAGAGGATACAAGATGAAGGGAGGATAATGATAGTCACTATCGGAACCACCACATTTTGGGGAAAGGATGGGTGGGAAAGGGAAAACCTAGCTTACATATGGCGTCGAACGGAACATAACATAAGATATTTGCCGGTTCGTCTTCTGACGTATGATAGTGGAAAGAAGTGGAAGAAATTAAACTTTTAATTTTATATCAAGTAAAGTTTAATTTCTTTAGTCTAACTAACCGCACCGTCTAACTAAGCTAAAGGGCGAACGATGTCTTACATATTTCCCCGATTTATTTCAAACCCCACTACTATAAGAGCAGTCACGCTGGAGTACGACATCGGCATAAAATTCATAAGCAATACGCACTCTCATAACACTCGAACACCTTCGCAATTTTATATACTTCACGTTGTATTCCGTATGTGTGGTAGGGTAGGCAGAGAACCTAGTGTTAAGACACTCCGTTCCTTTTATATGAAAGAATAATATTTATAACTAGGAACGCTTACATTGGACTAGTGGCAGAAAAGAGTCAAACTGCTTGTCGCAACGAGGACAATCCTACGTTGTAAAATCAAGACTTTTTTTTCCCGCAGAGGCGCTTGCCTTGCGCCTGTCAGCATCCTCTCAAGCAGCCAGTTAGTGCTTGCATTTCGCGGGGACTGAGCACCCTCTTCCCTCCCACCCCCGGTAATCGCTGTAAGACTGCTGAGTCAACAGCATGTGTATCCATTCAAAAAAAAAAAAAAAGAAAAAAAAATTATAACTAGATAGGTACTTATCATTATTTGTTATTCTGATATATAAGCCATACTAACAGTTAAGTTACATCTGGATCCGTTCCGTAGTCTTTACGTGAAAAAAGTAACAAAACATCCATCCATCTAACTACACAAATAGCATATTATTCGTAAGATTGGACACTCATTATTTTATTGATAACGGACGGCAGAGCAGGCAGAGGACCACATGATGGTAAGAGTGGTTGCAACTAGCCCATAGACATCTACAACACCAGAGATGTTGTAGATGCGTTTATAACCTAGAGGATACTGATGGTAGGACAGTAACGGTAGTCCGCTATCAGAACCACCACATTTTGGGGGAAAGGATGGGTGGGAAAAGGGAAAATCTGGCTTACATGCCATGGAACCGGAACATATCATTAGATATTTGGCGGTTCGTCTTTATTATGATAGTGGTCGCAGCCAGTCGGAGGACGAACCTCCTACCACCTATAAAACAACAGTAAAACAATAAGTATTTTTAATTAAATATATACATATGTATGTTATGTTTGTACGTTTATGTTCATTGTTTTAGGCTTAATGACACTTTTCCAAACCGTACAAGAAATGCAAGACCAGCTAAAGGAAGTACACGATACAGCACTTCAATTAGCCAACGAAAAGGAGGATCGACAGTATAATATGAATGTTAGAACTAAATACCTTAATTTATTAATTTTAAACCTTATCGTGTATTTGACCTTTACAAGTTGAATTCTTTAAATTTATTTTTCAATTTGATTGCTTAAGTCAATCTATCACGAGGCTCTCGAGGACAGGACTTTGTTTACTTAGACATTTTTTTTTTTTTTTTTATGGATACCGGATGGCAAACGAGCAGAAGGACCGCCTGATGGTAAGTGGTTACCTTCGCCCATGAACATCTACAACACCAGAGATGTACTAGATGCGTTGCCAACCTAGAGGATACAGATGGAAAGGGAGGATAATGACATATTTATTTGTTGTTATTTGAGGACTTTGTTTGTAACTTTTTAGGTTATATTTTTCTTAAAGCTTACCTTTAAGGTTTTCTTACTAATATAACATTAACTCTTTATTCGTATTGCATCGTACGGTAAGTTTAGTGAGGAGGAAATAAATTCTATATTACAAACATTAATGTATTTAAAATATTAAGTACATAGACAAAACTCCATTCACATTTCGTTAACTTCTAAAAGATATAGAAGTTAACGAAAGTTTTCTATAAAATATTTTTGTTTTTTAATTGATAAAGGATTATCCAAACATATCTTAACAACCTTTAATAATAATTGATTAAGCTCTAAGGAGTTCTAATTATACTTAAGTAACTATACCAAAATATATGTAGGCTCTTCTCGAACAAATAGAACTTTTGAAAACAATAAAGCTTGATCGGGAAGACATGATAGAAGCAATGGCTGAAAAGGCAGACTTACGAATGGTAGCTCGGAAGGTGTCTCACGATCAATTCGAGCTCGCATGCGATGATCTATCGCGAGGACTTGAGCATACTCTGGGAAAACTCAATACACAGGTAAATGTCAACGTTATTTAAAATTGAACTTATTTAAAAATTTTGGTATTATACTTTAATATAATGTCTTGAAAAAATACTATTTTAGGAAGCGTTATGGCAACAAGCGCTAGATGATATACAAAGGGAAATAGAAATGAAGCTGGACAAAATGGAACTATCACCAGTGAAGGACTTCTTTAATACAAAATTACGGCTCTTGCAAGATAATTTGAAGCAAATGGCTTCTTTGCGTAAAGAAGTTGAAGCGGCTGGCACTAAGCGACGATTGTTAAGGTATTAACAAAAAATACAAAAAAGAAACATTGTATTATTGTAACTAATTATAATAATTTTGCTACAATCTTTAGTCGGATTAAGATAATGAAGGCGAAAAGCTGTAAGTCTTAAATCCTTTAATACTCAGTCACTTGCAAAGCACTCGATAATAAGTGTGGTTGAGTAACATGATCTTACAAAACTATTCTGTTTGGTGGTAGGAGGTTCGTCCTCCGTCTGGCTCGCGACCACTATCATGTCAAAGACGAACCGTCAAATATCTTATGATGTGTTCCGGTTCGATGGCATGTAAGCCAGGTTTTCCCCTTTCCCACCCATCCTTTCCCCAAAATGTGGTGGTTCCGATAGCGGACTACTACATTGTCCTCCCTCTCCATCTGTATCCTCTAGGTTGGCAACGCATCTAGTACATCTCTTGTGTTGTAGATGTTCATGGGCGAAGGTAACCACTTACCATCAGGCGGTCCTTCTGCTCGTTTGCCATCTGGTATCCATAAAAAAAAAAAAAAAAAGAAAACTATTCAGCCGAGATAAAGTTACAATGTGATCTCTTTTCATAAATAAAGAATGTAGAAAATCTGAATATTTCCAGATAAAAAATATAAAGAAAAATTGAGAATAGCCATTGTTTTTTTAATATTGAAACACAGCAGACAAAGTCTGACAGTTTCCATCTTAGAACACGTGAATCTTCATAATAGATTGCTCCTTAGACATTTGTAATTCAATATATTTATTACTTACTTCCTTATGAACAAGGATTTCAAAGCGATGATATACACAAGGCTTAAATTAAGCGATTCAATGTTAACGAGTCATTAATCGTTTATTAGGAAATAAGCACTTCTCTGGTTGATCCGTTATTATTTTCCTATAGATTTAGTAATTTTTACATACCAATATCTTTTTATTGACAAGTTTCCCACTAATATTTAAATGAGTTTTTAAATAGTTTAGTATGTTTTAAAATTCATAATAGATACAGCCATATCGTTGGACCGAATACACAAAATGTTTAAGCTTCGTAGGCTTATTCATTCTAATTATTTAAAGTTGATATTTTTGAACGATAATAAATAATTTTTAAAATTTTGAAGTTGAGATATCTCATTATATTCTTTAACAAATAGGGATGTGAATTGTATATCTTGCGATGCAAATGCCGTGATGCCGACAGAGCCACCATCGACAGTACCAGTCCTACGACCTCTACCCGCTAACATATCAATGAAGCCTTATCTCAGCTACGAACTGGGTATGTATGAAATAAAAACATTTATTAGTAGCAACAACAAGGTAAACTTTTAAGTATTTGTTGACATAAGTTTTTTTTTTTTTTTTATGGATAAAGGATGGCAAACGAGCAGAAGGACCACCTGATGGTAAGTGGTTACCTTCGCCCATGAACCTCTACAACACCAGAGATGTTGTATGCGTTGCCAACCTAGAGGATATAGATGGAAGGGGAGGACAATGTAGTAGTCCGCTATCGGAACCACCACATTTTGGGGAAAGGATAGGTGGGAGAGGGGAAAATCTGGCTTACATGCCATCGAACCGGAACACATCATAAGATATTTGGCGGTTCGTCTTTGACATGATAGTGGTCGCGAGCCAGACGGAGGACGAACCTCCTACCACCAAACAATCTTTGTTTTTAATTTGAAAATAATAAAAAAAAAAATTTGAAAATAATTAAAAAAAATGCTACATTCATTAAGCAATAGGTACATCTGTTAGGTATACCTAATTGTGAAACGTATAAATCCAAAGTCTTTTTCCTAGTTTATGGCAATCCACTTCTAAATCTTATTTTATGAATAGATATGTAGAAATAAGTGAATACAAATGCTTTGTATAAGTTAACTTTACTGCAACACATCTATTTTCGCTTGTAACTACCTAATATCATGTTACCGCTTCGATATAACTCTCTTATAATAGATGCAATAAGGAAGACACAAGCAACGAACGTTCCGCAACGAAATTTGCACGACTGGGAGAATATTGACAAGCAAATGACGCAACAGAAACAATCGCAAAAACCGAAGTAAGTATTTTTTTTTAAAATGCTTAGATGTAAGATATATCTCTGTAATCTACCTACAAGATATATCTCTGTATATCTATAATATAATAAAGCAGTACTAACAGAATGCTTATACGCACACATCTCCGGAAATGCTAAACTAGAGCTATTAAGCCTGTATCCTAGGGAACAATTGACTTTAATGACGGGAACGTCTGATCCAGAACCATGATAGGCCAATGAAACTATAAGGCAAAAGAAATAGCTTTTCAGCAAAAGTCCTTCAGCGTTGCATTTTTTTTTAACTTCCCTCTGCATCCCACATATAGTAGGGTAGGCAGAGGGAATCTGAGAACCTAGTGTTAAGACACTCCGTTCTCTTACAACAATTCCGTTTCCCACTTTCCGCCAAATTGAGGCATTGTATGTTGTGGCGGAACACGACGCCGTGTTTTGCATTGTTACCAATTCCAGGAAACGAAAATACTAACATTTTCTGGAGTGGGAATCGAACCTACAACCTGTCGCGTTTACAGTCGCACGCTTGTACCTCTGCGCCACGACAGCGTTGCATATGCATTTTGTAATGATATATAAAAATGTTATGTAATTAAATAAATTTAAATGGTTTAATTTCAACAACAATATTGCGAGTTATAACTAAACTAGGAGGAAGGAGGAGGTTCGTCCTCCGACTGGCTCGCGACCACTATCATGTCAAAGACGAACCGCTAAATATCTTATGATGTGTTCCGGTTCGATGGCATGTAAGCTAGATTTTCCCCTTTCCCACCCATCCTTTCCCCAAAATGTGGTGGTTCTGATAGTGGACTACTACATTGTCCCCCCTTCCATCAGTATCCTCTAGGTTGGCAACGCATCTACAACATCTCTGGTGTTGTAGATGTCTATGGGCGAAGGTAACCACTTACCATCAGGTGGTCCTTCTGCTCGTTTGCCGTCCGTTATCAATATAAAAAAAAATA
>JAKGSA010001948.1:0-30018 GCA_033558755.1 Philaethria dido | reverse complement strand
TATCCAGACAACGTGTGTTATAAACACGTATTCTTTCTTTTAATCGTTGCTCATTGCGATGCATGCCTGATATGGGCATTGCGAAAATATTTATAATAAAGAGAAACATAATAAATTACGAATTACTTACGTATTAAAAATTACGTATTATAAGTGAAATATAAGATATATGTCTTCGGTAGTATAGTGGTCAGTATCCCCGCCTGTCACGCGGGAGACCGGGGTTCGATTCCCCGCCGGAGGGCTTTTTTGATTTTATATAACAGGCATTAAAAATTGTTTTTTTTTTTATCTATTGTGTCACTGATACTTTTATTATTAATCCGAGAAAATAACGTTAAACTATATCTATATTACATAAATAGTAATTGAGTTTTTAAATATTCCACTTTATTTAACTTAGAATTTTATCTATATATAAATACGTGAAGCAAAAACTTTGGGTCCCTTTTTACGAAAATTACGCGGACGGAGGAGCATGAAATTTGGCACACTTATAGTTTATATAGAGAAGGAGAGCAGAATAATATTTTTTTTTTTAAATAATATATAAAAAGTATATAAAATTAACAAAATAAATGTTACGCACACTACCATGATTTGGCATCCATGTTTATAAAAAGTGACATATACATTGCTAAAGTCAACGTGTTGTTAACGCGTCAAGGGGCGGCACTAGTATTAATTAAATAAATAAATATTACACCAAAACATTTTATTTTCTCAGATAACTTCTTTTTTTTATGAAAAGAACAGTGGAGGTGAGCGTAAATGCGTATTTTAAATGGCCCCTTAGGTCTACACTTAGGTCACAAGACCCAGGACTCCCTGCTCATACCGACAAGGACACTCCATAAAATGCTAAATAATTCCTTCTTCTCTCATACGACACGTTTGGAGTTCTATTATGTATATAATTGTGATAGGTGGGATGAGAACTTTTATCTAAATTGCCGATTGTTTTTTTTTTATGAATCAAAAATGTATTTGCATTTTAAATAAATTGTATTTACTTTTTTCCTATGTATTTTTTAAATGCAATAATGAATATAATAAATATATAATTTAAATTGTTTACGAATATTAATGTTCACAATATTAATTTAGATTAACAAAAAAAGAAAATCGCCTTCAGAAAATGCAATTTACAATTATTACGAATAACTCAAAAACTAGTTTTTGAATGACGACTAGTCGTCAGATCTTAAATAAATTTAAATGGGACCTCGTGAGACGCACTAGCTATCACATATTATAGAAATAATTAAAATTTATTCACCCTGTAAAAAGTTATGTGGTAATACACATAGAAAATACAGTCGAATTGATCACCTCTACCTTTTTTTGAACACTCAGAAATATTAGAAAAATGAAGCCCAACGTCACGCGGTGTTCCCAGGCGGTCACCCATCCAAGTACTGATCGCGCCCGACGTTGCTTAACTTCGGTGATCAGACGAGAACCGGTGTATTCAACGTAGTATGGACGTTGGCGATGTTAGTATTCGAGTTTGATCATAATTTTAAAATCATACAATATATGAGTGATATTGTATTTTAAGAAATCTCTTTACTTTTAAATAGGTGAAACTTTTGTACCTCTCTCGTGTCTCTCACAAACTTTCTTCCTTCATATCTGCTCTCCAGAGGGATCTCATACTCTGTACATGACCCAGTTAGCAAGGTTTCCTGTTTATAAGTACTAGAGAATCGATTTACGATTTACCTTAACAGTGGATAAGTGATTTTACATAAAAAATTATGTTAAATCGATAGTAGTGTGTACCGTGTATAATATTTATGTTATAAATTTAATATATTTGTAAGTATAACATTATTAAAAATAACGTTTCCTGCACTTCTCCTCCATATAAACGTTAACTGTGCCAAATTTCATACCCCTCCGTCTTCACAATTGTCGTCAAAAGGGATACACAATTTTTGCCTTACTTAACGCAAAATCGCTTGATGCTGTGGTCAATTTGCGTTGTTTAAAAATTACAAACATTTTTTTTTCATGGTTTTTCCAGCACATAAAGTTAGGCAGAAAGAACCTAGTGTTAAAACACTCCGCTCTCCTATTTCTGAATCGAGTTTCGTATCGATCTTTTGAAATCGAGAAAAAAAATGCGTGTTGAGTGGCGAAACTCAACTCTTTGCTTTACCAGAGCGGGGACATAAACATAATTTAAATATATTTATTCTCGATGGGGCCTCTGTCCTACTGCGCCATGATGGCCGCAATACATTATTGAATCGGTTATTTTAAAAGTATTGTCACAGTCTTCGGTAGTATAGTGGTCAGTATCCCCGCCTGTCACGCGGGAGACCGGGGTTCGATTCCCCGCCGGAGAGAATTTTTTAATATTATTTACCATAAGCATTTTATTTTCTTTTTGTGTAGGTAACAATATCTTTTTTAAAATTTTGTTATTTATTAAATAAATGTTTAATTCGTAAATTAGACATTCAGTGACTTTTTTTGGGTTTTTTGCTTGTTATAAATATTTTTATTCTTATTGGCCATTTTTTTAATATTTCTTTATACCTTGGCTTAAAATTTGAAAATTAAAACATCTCTGAACGATCGGCAATTTGTACAAAAGGTGCTCAGATTTGTGATTTAAGTGTGTAGACTCGGGGTTTTTAAACCTCACCTCCATCTTCTCTGGGCTTCATTTTTTTCAATTAAAAGAATAAAATAATCAAATATTTTGATGCAATACTTATGCATTTGAGTAATATAAAATGCCAATAAAGTGGAATATATAAACTAAATTACTTTTCAAATATAGGTACGTATATTTTTCACCTTTCCTTCCATTTGCTTGAATTAATACCACCCCATAAAACGTTTTTCTTATTCAATTTATAATGCCTGCAATATCAAATCAAGTTCTCTCCGGCGGGGAATCTCCTGAATGGTCTCCCAAGTGCGTGACAGGCGGGGATAATGACCACTTCGCACTACCGGAAGACAGTGACAAAACGTTTGAAAATAAACTGTTAGATATTATATCTTATAATTTTATTTTTAGCGGCTCATATGTTATTTATAAAAGCAATGTCAAGCAAATAAAGGTCGTGTATTTAATATTTATTATATTATTTAATTTGTCGTGAAGTAGAGACACAAGCGTGTGACTGTAATCGCGACAGGGCGGGTTCGATTCCCACCCAGGAAATGGTTTTTTTCATTTCCTTTGTTTGGTAAGGCAAAGCGCGGCGTTGAGTTCCGCCACTCAGCACGCAATGCCCTCTCACCCGGCGGGAAAGTCTATCCCACCCCATCCTTCCCCAGAATGTATATTCCTGATAGCGAACTAATACTAAGCACTGCCCCCTTCCATCTGTATCGTCTAGGTAGGCAACGCATTTACAACACCTCTGGTGTTGTAGATGTCTATGGGCGAAGGTAGTTACTTACCATCAGGTGGTCATTCTTCTCGTTTGTCATCCCTTATCCATAAAAAAAAAAAATCATTTTCTGGGTTTGGTAACAAGGCAAAGCGCGGCGTTGAGTTCCGCCTCTCAGCAAGCAATGCGTCATTTCGGCAGAAAATGGGGAACAGAGTGTCTTAGCATTAGGTTCTCTCTGCCTACCCTATATGCAGGATACAGCGTGAAGCTAAAAAAATCTCTTTCTAAGTATTACATTACTATAAATAAAGTTTTCTGCACTTCTTATCCACGTAATTTTTGTGTGTTAAAATATTCCTTTCTCAATTATCATTGATATTTTGCCTTATGTTTCAGTTTCACTCAATTACACATGATATTCCGTCATTATGTGTGTAACAATTTTTTTATTTTTACGATGTATCCCGCATAAAGTAGGCAGAGGAAACCTGAGAACCTAGTGTTAAATCACCATGTCGTTCCCCACTTTGCATGCTGAGTGGCAGAGCTGAATGCTATGCTTTGCCTTGTTACCAAAGCGAGGAAATGTAAATATTAAATAATATTTAATATTATCATTTCCTCGCTCTGGTGGGGTGGAATCAAACCCACAACCTGTCGCATTACAGTTGCACGCTTGTGCCTCGGCGCCACGACCGACAATTGGCAGCAAATATTACGTAATTTATTATCTTTCTGTTAATTATAAATGTTTTCGTCTGCACTGCGCGTGTAAGTCGTTATGTGCGGCAACTAAGAGATGTTTCGAACACGTGTTTATATTATAAGATATGTTGCCTGGATATATATTCTCATGTTTATAATTCTTAAACAACACAAATATTAAAAAGCTTATTAAGCTTTTTACTCTGTATGTCAGAGATAGTGCACTAAAGTAAGTCGAAATAACACACTAAGTTAGAAAATAATTGATAACTTTATTATAATTTCAATTTACAAATTCTCTGAAGAAGAAAGTACAAAATGATAGAAGTAAGAAGTGTGGTAGTCGTTATCTGTTACTACTCGTAACATAATATTAAATGTCGTCTAACAGAGATTGCGACACAAGCACCATTGTTATTCCTAACATAGCCGTCTTTACAGAAGCACCCCATTCGACAATTGGTGTATGCAGAATGGATGAGGGTTGTCGCAGTCTTGTCGCAGGAGCTACAACCGAGAAACTCTCGTTCTCGCCGCATCCTGAAACGAAATTTATATATGAGCACGTGTTTTGCATGGAATGTTTATAGAACATTAATATTAATAATAATAACATATGTATCTACACTCACCCTGCGCACTCGCAGTCGCTATCACCGCGCACAGTAGTACCCACACGAGTGTGTTGCTGCACATTGTCTTCTCTCTTGTCGCTACAACAGTACTACATAATACCCGCTACTACGCGCCTTATATATACCGGCATGCCAGTTTTGGTAGATGTTATAAAAAACCTACAAAGCATATGAATAAAAACAAAACTGGAGAAAACAAAAGAGCCAAGTAGTTAAGAATCGTTGTTAAAAGTAATACTGAGCTCTATTCTTCATTCAATCAAATCCTAGGGGCCTATGAAATTCCCAAATGGATAATTATACTAATTTTGCAATATTCTAGAGTGCTAGAAGTCCTAGCGTATTCGAATAAGAAACAAAGATGTGGTTAGTTCGGAGAGAGTGAACTCGACAGTAAAGGTAAGCTGCCAAGTTTAACTGCTATATAGTAACTTATTTACAAGTTCTTATATAATTCGAGAAGGCATTTAGTCCAGTTTGACGATAACAATATTCAAATGTATAAAAGTGTAAAATAACTTAGTATTTAATTGTCTTATTCATTAATATTTAGGAGCACTTAAGTCTTTCAAAGCGGAAATTACATGACATTACGGTTCTATAAATATGTAAATATACAGTTTTAAATAATTCTAACAGCTTATAATAGAGCAGCTTTACCTGTTTTCAGTATAGCAGGTTAGCTGGGAGAACCTAGTGTTATGACACCTGTCCGCAGCTTCCGCTCCTTATTTCACATTGCGCACCATGTGGCGGAACTGAACGCCGCGCTTTGTCTTACTAAAGAAGAGAAATGAAAATACCGAATATATAATCAATCTCGGAGTGGGAATCGAACCCACAATCAATCGCGTTAATTACACGATGTCCCACTGCGCCACGATGTCCTCTAACGTGCACGTGTCTCATGACTCTACCCAAAGAAGGGGTTTGAATTAATCTACATTTTTGTTCATGTATGTTATCACATAGTTTTTCACTGAGTGAATCATTTTTGTTGTTTTTTTTAATATAATAGCTAATGCTTCTGATGTGGTTTCATTTAATTTAGTTAAGTTTTGACGAGTAGACTCTTAGTTGTATTAATTGAACTTTTTAGATCATTTTTTTAAATTGGTTTCATTTTTTTTCTTATTATCTTATTTGTTAAGTGGAACGGAGTGTCTTAACCTCTGCTAGCTCTTCATGATATGATACAGCGTAAAGCTATGTATATATGTGTTATCTTATGATGCAAAACTAGTTGTCGCCCGCTGCTTTATTTGCGTGGGTGCTTGAGACGCACAACAGTCCATTTCTAATGGAATACTCTAGTAACACTAGACTAGACTTTAGCAGTTTTGAGAAATCTTCTTATCATGGGCTGGGGAGCACTACGACACCCTCAAGGAACCTACGTAATATTACAGCATTTTCTACTTAGTTATTTCTGGCTGTGTCTGTCTGTCAGTTATTCATGACGAAAGAGTATCTATATATATGTTAAGTTTTATATACGTTTTTTTCCCGACAGATTGCGGGTCTGATTTCCATTTTCAGATATGAAATTATTAAACATTTCGTGAGAGGTGGCAGTGAGAAGCATAAGTGGTATGCTCTAACGTAACTTTTAACCACATTTTCCGAATATTTTTACCGTTTGGTAGAGAAAACTTTTTTTGGGGTCATTTACTGAAGTTCGCACACATAGGTACATTATAACATTTAACCATTTTAGTTTTCTACTGTTAAATAAATATTTAAATATGGAGATAACAAAAGCATTCATTTAATGGAATCTCTCTGGGTATGTTCAATCTTTAAATAAATTTAATTAAAATAAATCCCATACATTATCATTCTCTTATTATAAATATTTTCGCAATGCCCATATGAGAGGCGATTAAAAGAAAGAATACGTGTTTATAACACACGTTGTCTGGATATAACATATAGAACTTTATTTATTTATTCCTCATGTTTATAATTTTAAGCAACACTAACATTAAAACAACTTTTTAAGCTTTTACCTGTATGTCAGAGATAGTGCACTAAAGTGAGTCGTACACATAAAAAGTTACAAAATAATTGATAATTTTATTAGATTTTTTTAAATTTACAACTGTTTCAAGGAGAAACTTCAAGTAGTAGCAAAATAATACACTATTAAATACTAAATAATTAACAAATTTTGAAGAAGAAAGTACAAATGATAGAAGTAAGAAGTGTGGTAGTCGTTATCTGTTACTCATTTCTCGTAACACAATATTAAATGTCGTCTAACAGTGAGATTGCGACACACAAGCAATTCATTGTTATTCCTAACATAGCCGACCTACAGAAGCAGCCCATTCGACAATTATGTATGCAGAATGGATGAGGGTTGTCGCAGCTCTTGTCGCAGGAGCCACAACTCGAGAACTTTCTCGTTCTCGCCGTATCCTGAAACGAAATAACATAATATATCAATATACATCGTGGTGCAGTGGATACATTATATTGTGAAAAAGAAAAACAGCTAAATAATCGTTTTTGTAATCAATCCATGGTTTACTTGATAATCCAAAGAGAATCTAAATATTCTATAGACCTTAATATGAAAAATAATAATAATAACATATGTATATACACTCACCCTGCGCACCGCAGTCGCTATCACGCGCACAGTAGTACCCACACGGCGTGTTGCTGCACATTGTCTTCTTGTCGCTACAACAGTACTGATATAATACCCGCTATGACGCGCCTTATATACATACTCGGGCATACACTTTTGTACATATAGATGCTATAAAACACCAATAAAATACATGGATTAAAACTGAAAGGAAAATACACAAGCTCAGTATTTTAGAATGTTGTTAAAAGTAATATTGAACTACTTTAAGTACACTATTCTTCATTGAATGAAATCTTTCCAAAGAGTTTTGTGAATTTAAAATAGATTCCGGTTCTTCAAAGAATTTATGATTTATTTCTATGCGTCTCTTTATTATAATTATTTATTTATTAATATTACTATTGCCATGTTTTTTATAATTTAAACTTCAAATAAAATCATTTTAACAATTCTACATAAATACATACATAGCTTCACGCTGTATCCCGCATATAGCAGGGCAGGAAAAGGGAACCTAGTTTTAAGACACTCCGTTCCCCACTTTCCGCCGAATTGAGGCATTGCGTGCTGAGTGGCGGAACTCACCGCAGCGCTTTGCCTTGTTATCAAACCCAGGAAATGGAATTTTTCATTAGTAGGTATCGAACCCACAACCAGTCGCGTTTTCAGTCGCACGCCTGTGCCTTTTTAACAATTCTATTCTATAATAAATATGAAATATACAGAATGTAATACTATTTCTTAAGTACCAGGTTCATTCTCATATGTGGAATAAAATAGCCCTCTGAAATGCCTCTATTTGTGTTTTGTATCATTTTTACTTCTTTTTCTATAAAATTGTAGGGTATTAGAATTGTAAGTGTGTTGTTGGCTCGGATAGGCATTAATGTGTATTTCAAAGGGGCCTTAAGACCTACTCTTGTGTCGCAAGCCCCAGGTACTACCCCTCGCTCTTTTCTCTACAATGCTCTCCGACACACGCCGACATCCACACGGCGAATGCATGGAATGTTAAGTAGTTCATTTTCTTCTCAGTCTTATGAAAATAGTAGATTTATTACTTTCTATGTTTTTTATACAAAATTCATAGTAACGTTGACCTTAATTACAACAGTTTTATTTTAATCGTCTAATGATAGACGATGAACAAATTATAAAATACACATACATAGCTTCACGCTGTAAAGACATTCCGTTCCCCAATTTTCGCCGAATTGAGGCATTGCGTGCTGAGTGGCGGAACTCAACGCCGCACTTTGCCTTGTAATAGCAGAAATCATTAAATTCCTGGAGTGGGAATCGAACCTGACCTATTGCGCTTGCGATTTGCGCTTGTACCTCTGCGCCACGACAGGCGTTAAAATAAAATGTATTAAAAATATATGAATAATTACTTAGAATTTTAAATGTGCTATTCACGTGTATTATAGTCCATCTTTGCTTAACTACGGTACATTACAAGCTTTTTTACTGCTATAAAGCTAATTTATCAGCGAGATTCGATGAGACGCTCAGCTTTTTCTCTGAGAACAATTCTCGAAAATTCTAATTTATTAATATTTTTATAGTTTCCATAGATATATAATTTATTTTTGCATATGAATATAAGTGGAGTAATTCGACGGGCGTTAGGTTAAATCTCACTCACGAGATGTTTTCCCTTTAAGAATTAATAATGTTTCTTTGTATCAAAATGGAAATAAATCTAATACAATAGATATAATCATTAAAATATTGTTTTTTTAACTTCACGCTGTATCCCGCATATAGTGGGGTAGACAGAGGAGCCACGAACCTAGTGTTGGGCTACTCCATTCTCTTTAAACAATTTCTGTTCCCAACTTTCCGCCGAATTAAGGCATTGCGTGTTAGTGGCGGAACTCAGCACTCACAACTTTGCCTTAAATTTTACATTTCCTGGAGTGGGAATCGAACCCACAACCTGTCGCGTTACAGTCGCACGCTTGTGCCTCTGCGCCAGGACAGGCGTTATATATATATATTTAATGACTTTTATAATATATTGGTTTTCTGCACTTTTTACATGTAAACATTAATTATGCCAAATTTTATCTCTTCCGCTCGCATATCTGTGTAAAAAATTTCCTTCACCCAGTAATTATTTAATTATAAAGAAATGTCTTAAATAATATCACTCATATATTGTATGATCCTAAAATAATGATTAGATTCAGATATCAATATCGCCAACGTCCATACCACGTTGAATGCACCGGTTCTTGCCCGATCACCGAAGTTAAGCAACGTCGGGCGCGGTCAGTACTTGGATGGGTGACCGCCTGGGAACACCGCGTGACGTTGGTCTTTGTTTTGCTAATATTAGTAGTTGTGTTTACATTTCGTAGTTTTATATGAAGTTCAAACTTAACTAAATAACACATTATCATAGTAACTGAGTGATGAGCTTCACGTTATCTGTCAAAGAGCAGACAACATATTGTATAAGCGTTTATTTCGTTGTTTATTCTAAATTATTCTTTTTTAAAAATGAGGATGTTAGTCTTGCTTTTTTCAAAAAAAAAACGCTTAAAAAGAAAAGCCTGTGTAATAAAATCAAAACAACATCTCTCCGGCGGGGAATCGAACCCCGGTCTCCCGCGTGACAGGCGGGGATACTGATCACTATACTACCGAAGATTATGACAAATTTCTTTAATTGACTAATCATCTACATATTCTTATATTTTATTTACAAAGTATGTAGTTCTTTTATCGTATAGTTTTTGAATCATGATTAAAATTATTCTTTCGTAAATTGTAATTTCATATGAAAATTTCAGATGCGTTTCAACGCCTGTCGTGGTGCAGAGGCACAAGGGTGCGACTGAAAACGCGACAGGTTGTGGATTCGATTCCCACTCCAGGAAATGTAAGATTTAGTATTTTCATTTCTTGGGCTTAGTAACAAGGCAAAGCGCGGCGTTGAGTTCCGCCACTCAACACGCAATGCCTTAATTCGGCGGAAAGTGGGGAACGGAATTGTTTAAAGAGAATGGAGTGTCTTAACACTAGATTCTCTGGTTCTCTCTGGCTACCCCGCTATATGCGGGATACAGCGTGAAGTTAAAAAAAAAACTGATATTTGAAATTGAACCCACACCTCATGAATAGTACTCTAACTTACTATAGAGTTCCTTTATGCATAGGTATATCTTAAACATCACTATAATATTAAAAAACTAATCAATAATTGAACACAGCATCAACTGGTGTCACTTTAAGTAAATACTTATAAAGGGGAGACCTTGCTCTCTGTATGAAGATCACGATCAGAGTATGAGGACACTCTGCAGGACATATATGAAGGAGTTACTACTGTGAGAGACACGAGAGAGGTATATCGTGGCCGTGTGCATGTTGTGTGTGTCTGTACCTGTGTCATAAATAGTGCAATAAAGTAAAAAGAAATAATACACTGAATTATCAAATAATTAAAAATTTTATTGACATTTTCATATTGATAATATTTTCGACGCGTATAATATTTATTGTAGTCTAAGGACAATGCTCCTGCAACACACAAGCACCATTGTCATACCTAACGTAGCCGTCTTTACAGAAGCAACCCATCTGACAATTATTTATGCAGAATGGATGAGGGTTGTCACACCTCTTGTCGCACGAACCACAACTCGAGAACTCCTCGTTCTCGCCGCATCCTGAAACGAAATTAATATGTGAATAAATGAGAATATATTTTTGAAATTTTAAAGTATTAATCACACACTTAGGAAACTTAAAACATACTTAGAAAACGTATAAAAATATGAACGCAGCAGGACTCGAACCTGCGGCTCTTGGAAACCGTCCAAGCGCTCTGATCACTAAGCCATACGTTCTACATGGCTGCGTCGAACATTTTGTACGCTTGTTACAACTTATTTATGTCGTTAGCATCTCTGTAAATTTCTAATTATTTCTAAACATGTTGAATGAGAACATGTTTTATTCGAGATGAATAACAGTCTTTGAACGGTTATTGTCATAATATTAAGAGACACTTTAAGAAAATATATATTAGGGAAGAAAAACAGTTAAATAATCTCCTTTTGTTAAATACTTGTTTAGTTCATATCCCAAAGAAAAGAAACTAAATATGTCATTCCTTTAAGAGTACTGGTATAGGTATAGGCTACAACACAATAATAACATATGTATACCCACTCACCCTGCGCACTCGCAGTCGCTATCACCGCGCACAGTAGTACCCACACCAGTGTGTTGCTGCACATTGTCTTCTCTTGTCGCTACAACAGTACTACATAATACCCGCTACGACGCGCGCCTTATATACACACGGTGGGTACACTTTTTGTGCATATAGATGTTACAAAAACACCAATAAAATACGTGAAATAAAAACTGAAATAAACGAGCTCTGTAGTCTAGAATGTTATTTGAAGTAATACTCAACAACTACACTCTTCTTCAACCAAGCAAACCTTCCCAAGGAGATCTGTGAATTTTAAATTTATGATTTATAATAATTATTTATATAATGTAACTATTTCAATGTATGTGTAGTTGTTGAGGCTAAAGTATAATAAAATAATATTTCCTAGGCTTCTTTAAATTCTTTTCCACTTTTTTTTGCTTCATTTTTGTTTAACTTCACGCTGTATCCCGCATATAGCAAGGTAGGCAGAGGGAACCAGCACCTAGTGTTAGGACACTCCGTTCCCTTAAGATATCCGTCGCTGGTACTTATGTCTATGTTTATAGAATTTTTCATAAAAGCACAATAGCGTGGCTGGGTAATGTCATTTTTTAATATTTTTGTATGACATACAAAAATGGTCAAAATACTAATATCCATTTTATCTATACATATATATTTCATTATTTTCCTGAAAAAAACATTATTATATGTATATAGTTTATGTCTACTTACTTAGTATATATCAACTTTACCTGTTATATTTAGGTACATATATATTTATATATTAGCACTAACTCGTTCAGTAATATTATTTCACAGCGACATCCGGCTTTATAATTGTTCCTATAACGAACTATTCGAGTTCCTATAACGAACTATTCGAGTCATACAGAATCACTTTTGTTTGTTATTTAACAATTTGTGCGCTAATTGAACCGGTGAGTGCAGAAACAACGTAAGTCCGGATTTTCAAATTTTGCAGGAGGGAGAGAGAAGAAAGTGTATAAGCTAGCTTTCTAAGCTAGTTTTAATCAATTACGATTTTTTCCATTTATTGTGATTTATGTTGTTTCTGCACTCACCGACTCAATTATAAAAGGTCTAATAACACAGTCACATGAAAAAAACAACATCCAGTAGTTCGTGATATGATTTCATTCAAAGATAATAATTATGTAACGTTAATAATATTTTAAACTTATTATTTCTTTATTAGAAACAAATGAAGTGTTTTGTACTTTTCAGTGTTATATGCAACAAGAATGCTAATTTGGGTTCGATTCTCACTCCAGGAAATGAAATTTTTCATTTCCTGGGTTTGGTAACAAAGCAAAGCGCGGCGTTGAGTTCCCCCACTCAGCACGCAATGCCTCAATTCGGCAGAAAATGGGGAACGGAGTGTCTTAACTCTAGGTTCCCTCTGCCTACCCCGCTATATGCGGGATAAAGCGTAAAGCTATGAATGAATGAATATTCTTATATATTTAAAATAATATATTTACAAATTGTACATATACATGTAATACAAATTGTAATATTTATTCTATAGATGCCAAACACTTTTCTGTATCTTAGTTTAAGACTCCTTGCCAACAATTACCAAATGGCTCTACCACTCTATATTTTTTTATATTGTATATATTTTTCCAAATGTTATTTACGCACACGAAAAACAATAGAATTTATAATCCTTGAATTTGAAGTCGGTAAAAAGCAACAAATGACGTTTTATCAACAGGAATTCCCAAGTAGTATTGTTCAATACCATACTTGGACATAATTAAAACTTATCAACAACGAGCTCACAGCTCACAGTTACTGTAAAGTTATTGAAGTGTACACATAACAGAGTTTATGAAAATGAATATATTTTGTAAAGTGATCATTTGTATTGTAATAATTAAATATGTACAAGGACATAGGGAAGAAACGAAACAAGCCCCAGTTGATGATTCTATAGTGTTCATTGACGATGAATATGAGGAAAACAATAACGAGGAGCTCGAAGATACACTTGAAAATAGAATGTCTATAACTACGCTCAAATGTCCTATTGGTTATAAACGACATGGCTTTCAATGTAACCTGATACATTCAAGGACATATACTCGTGGGAAGTGAAAACGTGAGACCTGTTTTAGTGCAAAATTCTAGTAAAGAAGTGTAGTGTGTTATATACTTAGACTGTAGGAACAGTGAATGTACTTAAATTAATTTTAATTAATTAAATTATGATAAGTGTAACTATTGTAATCTTTTTTTAGTTACATAGTGTCAAGACACTCTGTTCTCCACATACTGCACGAATTCAAGACATTACGTATTGTGTGATGGAACTCAACGCCGAATATCTTCATCATCTGTCTTACCAGAGATCGTGCTAATGAAAAATAATTTAAATTTAATCTTTCCCTCGAGTTGGAATCAAACCCAGATCTATCTCGGCGTGAGAAATGAACCAACAAACTCCCGTGTTTACAGTGGCACGCTTGTCGCTGCCTGTGCCCCACGACTGGCTTCATTGTGTTCTATGTAGTGAGATACAAAGAAACTTTTGAAAAATATATTTTTATATCTTATTAAGAAAAACACAATGTTAAAACTGTTCATAATAAATATGACTTAACATGAGATATAATATGACATGGAACTTCTGTGTTTTTCATCATTTATGAATATATCCTTCCCTATTAAAGTCCCTTTTAAATTTGATTAAAACATTACTTATAATGAAGTGCTAATAATAAAAGAACAATAACAATAATAAATACAATAATTTAATTAAACTAGAGTTCCCGTTGACGCGTTAACAACGCGTTGTCTATCTATGTATATGTGTCCCAAAATTAACGCAAGATTTGACTTTGCCGCCATTTGCTATTATATTCATTATTCATTCGCTATAAAAGACTAAAATGGCATTTTCTATTTATTTCAAATCTTGCTTTATTTTTGGGACACGCTATATATGTCACTTTATATAAACATGGATGTCAAACCTTGGTAGTGTGTGTAACGTTTGTTTTATTAATTTAATATACTTTTTAAGCATTGTTTTAAAAAAATGTTAGCAAATGTTTGCACTATCATAAATATTCTCTATATAAACTATAAGTGTGCCAAGATCCATACTCCTCCGTCCGCGTAATTTTCGTAAAAAGGGATCCAAAGTTTTTGCTTGACGTATTTATACAAATAAATAAATAAATATAGAAAGGCAAAGGCAAAGCGCGGCGTAGAGTTCCGCCACTCAACACGCAATGCCTCGATATGGCGAAAAGTGGGGAACGGAAAAGTTGAAAGAGAACGGAGTGTCTTAACACTAGGTTCTCTGGTTCCCTCTGCCTATCCTGCTATATGCGGGATACAGCGTGAGGTTAAAAAAAAAAAGATAAAGTCAACTGAAACAAGTGTTTTCTGGTTTTCGAAACTGAAACGTCGGCTCTAGTTTTAGTCTCGACCGGAACTCAAACTGAAATTTGTTTTGTCGTGTTAAAGTTCTTAAGAAACGTTGCAATCTAATCATTTCTACCGCATTGGAGCATATTATAACTAGCATCCCCGTTGGCGCGTTAACAACGCGTTGCCCAGCAACGTATATGTAACTTTATATAAACATGGATGTCAAACTATAGTAGTGTGTGTAACATTTATTTTATTAACTTAATATATATTTTTATGTTCTGTACTCCTTCGCTATATAAACTATAAGTGTGCCAAATTTCATGCTCCTCCGTCCCCGTAATTTTCGTGAAAAGGAGTACCAAGTTTTTGCTTCACGTATTAATATTATAGAACCACAAGTTTGGAATGAATATACAATTCAATATGAGCCACCAAGTAGACTTCCTATTTTTAAAAATAGCTTATATAACGTAAATGGAGGTCGCCTTATCCTATAAGGAAACATTATTAATTATTAATTGTTATCTGCGGTATTTCGAGAATGCCCGAAGATATCCGAGCTGACTTTCAAACAGATCACGTGTTTTTATAAAAGCAATCAATTTCAAACATCCAAGAAACGGTCAATTATTAGCCAAAAATGAAACAAAGGGTGCAGAAACTAGCCAGAGAGCGCTAAGAGCTTTCAGTCAGTCGATTTCAGTCAGTCACATACTTATAACATTTAGTTTCACACTGTATCCGCATATAGCAGGATAGGCACAGGGAACCAGAAAACCTAGTGTTAAGACACTCCGTTCTCTTAACATTTCCGTTCCCCACTTGAGACCAGTCGTGGCGCAGAGGCACAAGCGTGCGACTATAAACGTGACAGATTGTGTATTCGATCGCCACTTCAAGAAATGAAAATATGAAATATTTATAACAATTAATATATTTAATATTTTCATTCCTTCTCTCTAGTAACAAAGCAAAGCGCGCCGTTGAGTTCCACCACTCAGCACGCAATGCCTGAATTCAGGGGAGAGTGTGGAACGAAAATCTTAAGAGAACGGAGTATCTTAACACTAGGTCGCTGTTCTGTCTGTCTTTACCTGTGTCTGTGACTGCAATAAAGTGAGGCAAAATAATACACTAAATGCCCAAATAATTAACAATTTTATTACAATTTCAATTTACAAATTTTGAATAAGAAAGTACAAATGATAGAAGTAAGAAGTGTGGTAGTCGTTATCTGTTACTCATTTCTCGTAACACAATATTAAATGTCGTCTAACAGTGAGATTGCGACACACAAGCACCTTTGTTATTCCTAACATAGCCGTCTTTACAGAAGCAGCCCATTTTACAATTCATTATACAGAATGGATGAGGGTTGTCGCAGCTCTTGTCGCAGGAGCCACAACTCGAGAACTCCTCGTTCTCGCCGCATCCTGAAACGAAATAAATTAATATATGAATGAATGAGAACATGTTTTATTTAGGATGAATAACAGTCTATGAACGGTTATTGTCATAATATTAAGTGACACTTTAAATAAATATATTCAGGAAGAAAAACAGTCAAATAATCGCCTTTTGTAAAACATTTATTCGATTTATATCCCAAAGAAAAATAACTAAATATGTCAGTCTTTTAAGAGTACAGGTGTAGGTATAGGCTACGGCCAACACAATAATAACATATGTATACACACTCACCCTGCGCACTCGCAGTCGCTATCACCGCGCACAGTAGTACCCACACCAGTGTGTTGCTGCACATTGTCTTCTCTTGTCGCTACAACAGTACTACATAACACCCGCTACGACACGCGCCTTATATACACAGCGTGCATACACTTTTTGTGCATATAGATGTTACAAAAAAACCTATTAAGTATATCAATTAAGATAAACTGGGAAAAAATAAGCAAGCCAAGTATTTTAGAATGTTGTTAAAAGTTATACTGAACTACTACACTATTCTTCATTCAATCAAATCTTCCTATGAAGCCCTGAAATTTTAAATGGATAATATATTTATTTTATAATATTCTAGAGTGCTAGAAGTCTTAGCGTATTCGAACACAAAACAAAGGCGTAGTTAGTTAGAGAGAGGAGCTCGGATAGTGAAAGCAAGCGTAATGAGCATTCTAAAGGGTGACAAGTCCCAGGCACTGCTCTGAGCTCCTCTCTCTGCAACTGTGAATATATAGAACACTAAAGAGATTCTTCTCTTCTTAATCATGAAAAAAAAATATTAATCGCCTTAAGAATTTATGTATCATTAAAAAAACATGATATATTTACTTTTAAATGGTACCCTTACGCTTTTTCACACGACTCTAATAACTGTAATTCTTCTAAGTAATAATTGCAATGGTGAATCCATGGTATGCTAAGGTGTTTCTTCCCTTCTCAATCTTGGAAAAAATATGAACCGCCTCGAACATTAAAGCAGCATTTAAAAAGGCACGAGTTTGTTTCCTTTTACACTTTTTCATACGAAATTCTTAAAAATATTGACTTTTTTAAAATACAAAGTTTTATTGTTAGCTGTTTACTTTCTTATTTACAAAATTTCTTACATAATTAAACAAGCGCATTATGTTCCTTTAAAGATAAACAAAAACAAAAATTAAAATGTATAAAAAAGTATAAGAACAAGTTTCTTGGTATTTGGAGTCTTATTCGTCTTATTGGGCGAATTCAAGACATATGTAATTTAGCTATTCATTTCATAAAATATTAAATATAATAATAGTAATAATGCACGTGTCTCCAGCTTCACGTTTTATTTCGCTTAACTTGGGGGTAATGAAAGGCCCAGCGAGGAGTGGTCAAGACACTCCGCTCGAAGCTTTCCGCCTTATTCGTGACATTGCGTGATGAGACGGAATATATCCAGCTTGTCTTACCAGGCGAAGAAATGAAACTAATTTGGAAGTATAATCATTCCCCGAGAGTGGTATTGAACCCGAAACCAAACGCGGTTTACAGTCAGGCATTTGTCCCACTGTGAATCACGATGTCGTCTATAAGCAGAACATTATAGTATGCACGTGTCTCATACCTCATTCATTGAATGAATAATTCATTATTTTTAAATGACTTTATTTGAAAGGAGGTTCTCATTTGGACTGTTCTCTGTAGTGTTTGTTCATGTCTGTTACCGCATAACTTTTTACTTCGTGAACCAATTTTGATGTTTTTATTTTATATGATAGCTAGAAGTGATGTGGTTCCATTTAAATTTAGTTAATATTTGACGAGTAGTTTTTGAGTTATTTCTAATATTATTACTATTTAGTGCATTTTAGTTAAATTCGATTATTTAATGTTTGTGGGAAACCCTTTTGAATGTATACTAAACTACTTGTCGCTCGCAACTTCGCTTTCGTGGGTATACGACTTACGCTATGGTCATTTTTATAAAGAAATATGAGATCAGATTCCAAACATTACATCGCCAACGTCCATACTACGTTGAATACACCGGTTCTCGTCCGATCACCGAAGCTAAGCAACGTCGGGAGCGGTCAGTACTTGGATGGGTGACCGCCTGGGAACACCGCGTGACGTTGTCCTTTATTTTGCTAATATTTTTGAGTTTACATTTTTAGCTATCAATTTAACTATATATTTTTTATGTGTGTTACCGCATAACTAATTACTGAATGAACAAATTTAAGCAATTCTTTTTTTATATTATAGTTAGTGCTTCTGATGTGGTCCTATTTAAATGTATTTAAGATTTGACGAGTAGTTTTTGAGTTATTCGTAATAATTGTAAGTTGCTTTTTCTTTGATGACGGTATTCTTTTTTTGTTAAAATCTAAATTAATATTGTTCATCTTAATATTTTTACACATTTTTCGTTAATAAAATAAAAAATCAAAAACGATCGGTAATTTAGACAAAGGGTATTCCCGTCCCACCCATCCAAGTATCTAACGCGCCTGATGCGTGAACTCCATAGCATAATTGAATCGGTGAGTGCAGAAACAACGTAAGTCGGGATTATCAAATTTTGCAGGAGGGAGAAAAAAGCGTATAACTTAGCTTTCTAGGCTAGTTTAAATCGATTATGAATTTTTGCATTTTTTGTGACTTACGTTGTTTCTGCACTCATCGATTCAATTGACTAGAACACGTTGGTCGTGTCCTATGAGACAAAAAGTAACTATTTAGCATTCTGTGGAGTGTCCTTGCAGGTGTCGGTATGTGCAGGGAGAGGAGCTCGGAGCAGTGCCTGGGACTTGTAACCTAAGTGTAGACCTAAGGGGCCCCTTTAAAATACGTATTTACGTTCAATTTCATTGTTTGAGATCTTTTCATAAAAGAAAATAAAATTATCTGAGAAAATAAAATGGTTTGGTGTAATACTTATTCATTTAAGTGATATAACAGGCTACGTTAAATAAAGTGGAATATTTAAACCTAATTACTATAAATAAATTAAGGTATATTTAACATTATTTTATTAAATTAATAATATAAGTATAAGAGATACTAGATTTTATGGTACGTTCTCATAAGAAATTACTTATTAATAATTAAAAAAAAATTCTTTAAATAAATAATCTGTAAGATAAAATAAAAAAATTCTCTCCGGCGGGAATCGAACCCCGGTCTCCCGCGTGACAGGCGGGGGATACTGACCACTATACTAACGGAAGATCAAAAGCCGTATTTATCTTAAATAACGAGTTATATATATGTTATATTTTACTTATAATATGTAATTTATTATCATCCTCTCTTTATTATAAATATTTTCGCAATGCCCATATGAGGTGCGATTAAAGAAAGAATATGCAAGCTTATAAACACATCGTTGTCTGATATAACATATAGAACTTTATTTATTTATTCTCATGTTTATAATTCTTAAGCAACACTCAATATTAAAAACAACTTTTAAGCTTTTTACTCAGAATGTCAGGAGATAGTGCACTCAGTGCGCTTTCAAAAACAATATAAAAAGTTACTGTAAAATACTGACAATTTTATTAGATTTTTAGATTTTACAAACTGTCGCTGAGAAACATCAAGTAGTAGCAAATAATACACTAAATACCCAAATAATTAACAAATTTTTGAAGAAGAAAGTACAATGATAGAAGTAAGAAGTGTGGTAGTCGTTATCTGTTACTCATTTCGTAACACACACAAATGTCGCCCAACAGTGAGATTGCGACAATAATAAGCACCATTGTTATTCCCAAACATAGCCGTACTTACAGTTTTTCAGCCAATCTGACAATTATGTATGCAGAATGATGAGGGTTGTCGCAGCTCTGTCGCAGTGAGCCACAACTCGAGAACTCCTCGTTCTCGCCGCATCCTGAAACGAAATTAATTAATATATGAATGAATGAGAACATGTCTATCATATGGGATGTTTATATAACACAATACACAATAATAACATATGTATATACAAGACCACCCCAGCACTCGCAGTCGCTATCACCGCGCACAGTAGTACCCACACCAGTGTGTTGCTGCACATTGTCTTCTTGTCGCTACAACAGTACCATAACACCTCGCTACGACGCAAGCGCGCCTTATATACACACTGTGTGCGTACACTTTTTGTGCATATAGATGTTAAGTAAATAAACCTACAAAATATATGAATTAAGATAAACTGGGAAAAAATAAGCAGGGCCCAGTAGTTTAGAATGTGTTGTTAAAGTTATACTCGAACTACCACACTATGCTTCATTCAATCAAATCTTCCTAAGGGGCTCTTGGAAATTTTAAATGGATAATATATTTATTTTATAATATTCTAGAGTGCAAGAAGTCTTAGCGTATTCGAATACAAAACAAAGACGTAGTTAGTTAGGAGAGAGAGGAGCTCGGACAGTGAAGGGTAAAGTGTAATGAGCATTCCAAAGATTCCTCTTCAAGCTCATTACGCTTGCGTCACAAGTCCGCACCTGCTCTTGCTTCTCTCTCTGCAACGGTGAATATCTAGAACACTAAAGAGAAAATAATTAAAAAAAAAAAAATATTAATCGCCTTAATAGATTTCATGTGGTATCAGCTGAAAAACATGGTATATTTACTTTTAAATGGTACTCCTTACGCATTTTTCACACGACTCTGAAAAAATATTGACCTTTTCACTACAAATAATAACTGTAATTTTTCTGCACACTCGTAATGCGTAACCATGCAAAAAGAAGGTATCTTCCCTTCTCAATCTTGGAAAATATGAACCGCAACCGCGAATTTGTTTCCTTTTTACACTTTTTCATACGAAATTCTTAAAAATATTGACTTTTAAAATACAAAGTTTTATTGAAAGAATGTTTACTTTCTCTTATTTACAAAAGTTGTTATATAATTTCTAAACAAGCATTATGTTCCTTTAAAGATAAACACAAATTAAAAATTAAAATGTATAAAAAGTACAAGAACAGTTTCTTAGTATTTAGGTCTTATTCGTTTTATTGGGCGAATTCAAGATGTAATAATGCATCGTGTCTCAGCTTCGTCGTTTTATTCCGCATAACAGTAATCAGGAGAGCCTAGTGTCAAGACACCCGCTCGAAGTTTCTCCCATATTCGTGACATTGGGTGTGATGAGACGGAATTTATCAGCTTGTCTTACCAGTGAAGCGGAGAAATGAAATAATTTAAAAGAGTACTTATTTCCCTGAGTGGGAAATCGAACCCGAAACCAACCCCGTTTACAGTCAGGCGCTGTCCCACCGAATCACGATGTCGTCTATAAGCAGAACATTATAGTAGCGCAATGTCTCTGCTAAAATTTCATTAATTTACTTTCATTTATTATTTTTGTTCTTGTTTTTTCTGTTGTGTTTGTTCATGTCTGTTAGTCATAACTTTTTACTGGGTGAACCAATTTTGATTGTCTTTTTTTTCTATGATAGTAACTGATGTGGTCCCATTTAAATTTAGTTAAGATTTGACGAGTAGTTTTTGAGTTATTTCTAATATTATTACTATTTAGCGCATTTTAGTTAAATCCGATTATTTAATGTTTATGGGAAACCCTTTTGAATGTATACTAAACTAGTTGTCGCTCGCAACCTCGCTTTCGTGTGTATACGACTTACGCTATGATCATTTCTATAAAGAAATATGAGATCAGATTCCAAACTTAACATCGCCAATGTCCATACCACGTTGAATACACCGGTTCTCGTCCGATCACCGAAGTTAAGCAACGTCGGGCGCGTTCAGTACTTGGATGGGTGACCGCCTGGGAACACCGCGTGACGTTGGCCCTTATTTTGCTAATATTAGTTGTTGTGTTTACATTTTGTAGTTTTATATTAAGTTCAAACTTAACTAAAAAAAAACAAATCCCTTGGATATAAAAAATCAAGAATCATTTAACATATTCAATTCAATTACATAATTGAAAACTACTCATACTTTGAACAATAATATAAAATGTATAAATGTTAAATATGTATTTGTATGATTTTGTGTATACATAGGTATAGGGAGGGATAAATACGTTCCCATTCTGACTTACAATAAGCTGCTGAATGTTTTTGTGCATTTTTACCTGCTTTTTAATGTAAACCAACTTTTATTAGAATGCGGTGACTGTTATTATAGTTAAGTACTTATATGATCTGTAACGTTCTCATGTAAGTGGATTTATTGTAATCTTTTATGAGAATAAATTCTTTAAACCTAAATAACACATTATCATAGTAACAGAGTGATGAGCAATTTCACGTTGTCTATCTCAGAGCAGACAACACACTACGAGATACTGCGCTGATATTTTTGTATTTTTAACGACATTTTCATAGCTGTAGAAATTAATGTTGTATTTACAAAAAAAAACCTAATGGTCTGTAAAATATAATCAAAAACATCTCCCCGGCGGGGAATCGAACCCCGGTCTCCCGCGTGACAGGCGGGGACTGACTGACTATACTGACCACTATACTACCGAATATTGTGAATAACAGTTACAAATAACTAATTACGGTCAAATTCTTATATTTTGATTAGGGTTTTTTAACTTCTCGTGTCTCCCGTACATAGTGAGGTAGATAGAGAGAGCTTTGTGTTCAAACACTCCGCTCTCTGTTATAATTATTATTATATGAATCAAATGGTACATAACTTATTACAATATATATGAATATTGTATTAATATTATTATTGACGCCCTTATACATAAATATAATTATTTTGACGTATTATGACGCCTGAACGCGTGTCGTGGCGCAGTGGCACAAGCGTGCGACTGTAAACGTGAGAGGTTGTGGGTTCGATTCCCACACCGGGATATGTAGTATTTTCATTTCCTGGGTTTGGTAACAAGGCAAAGCGAAAAAGGATACAGAGTAAAGGTAAAAAAAATCGTGACGCAATTGAACCCTTGTTGCTAAACACGACAGTCGTAGGTTCGTATCTCACTCAGGGGATATTTTTCTAAAAACTAAGCTTTGTTTCATATTTATAGTCACAAATGGTATAGATTTAAATATTTTGAACCGGCTTCAAAAAGGAAGGCTGATATTTTCTTTTTTGTGTGTTACCGCATAACTTTTTATTGGGTGAACCAATTTTGATAATTTTTTTTATATTTGATAGCTAGTGCTTATGATGTCGCCCCATTTAAATTTAGTTAAGATATGTTATATGACTAGTAGTTTTTGGGATATTCGTAATAGTGTTACTTCTTAGTGCATTATCATAAAGTCGGTTTTCATTTTTGTTTGTGAAAATTGAAATATTTTTTTTTTTAAATAACAAAATATGATATATTATATTTGAAATTGAACCCACACATCTGTAATAGCGTTTTAAACAACAATACTATGGAGTTCCAATGTGTATATAATTCTTAAACAACACTTTAATACCAAAAATCTTATCAATAATTGAACAATTATTTAAGTAAATACTTATATAGGGGAGACCTTGCGTACTGTATGAATATCACGTACAGAGTATGAGGACTCTCTGCAGGACATATATGAAGGAGTTACAACAACCAAAACTGCAACAAAACCAACAACAAAAACTTCAAATTCAACAACCCAACCAGCAGCAGCCTAACCAGGCTAACATGAATAAATCTGATTCACAGGATCAAGTGGATAAATCTAATGTATCTAATGAATTAAAACAGAACCAGAACAATCAAAACTCTTTCCAAAAGGGTCCTCCCCCCAGGCTGATGGACATTGGGCAGGAACATAATCAAAATAATATGAATGGTGGTAACTTTGGAGGCAACAAGGGTGGTTCATGGCCAAGGTGGTCATCAGGTAATAGGCAAGTGAGGTGGTCCCTCCCTGGTCCAAAAAAGGTTTTAATCCAAAACATGGTGGCCCAGGTGGACAAGGACCTTTCGCCTCGCAAATCAACAAAGCAATGTCTAATCAGGACCACAACCAGATGGCGGTTCCATACAGAGAGAAGAACAAATACTGGCTAATAAATTGAAGGACTTGGTAGGACCATTGGTTGATTTGCCTCCAATTGAAAATAAATCGGAATGAAATTTAATGGGAGAAGTCGTTTATACATCGGTAATTCACAAATGATGCGTCACTGAAGAAGAAATTGTGAATATGTTCAATCAATTTGAGAAAGTGCAGAATTGTTTCTAATAAAGAAAAAACTTTGGTTTATTAAAAATGGATTACAGGGTAAATGCCGAAAAGCAAAGCGTGAACTGACGGAAAAATTAAGAATGTAGAAATTTCAAGAAAGTTATTTGCTCTCATGATGTGCAAACTGGGGTGTATAAAGAATTTACCGCCATTCGTTTCTAATGAGTTACTCTATCGTGCATCTGAAATCTTTGGTAAATTGAAAAGCATATGTTAAAAGTAGATGAAAGAGAAAAACTCTCGGAGTAGGGGCTGCAGTATCGTGGAATTCCGCGCAAAACCCAGTGCATTAGCTGCAATTCGTAATTGTAGTGAAAGGTGTTTCTTCTTACTCCCATCTCCTTCGTCCCGTAATCGTGGGAGATGAACTTGAGGAACCAGATGAGTTCGATGGATATCCTGGAAAAAATTCTGCCTTAAAACATCCAGAATTTTTTACGTGCTCGTGAGGTGTAATTCACGTTTTCTTGAAGGCGGAAGCTCGGAGCACGAGTGCATGGAACGAGGTGGAAGCATCGAGCTACATCGCCAGAAGGGGAGGAGGCATTAAAGAAAGAATTGCCGCCGAAGAGGAGAAACTCGAGGCTCAGATGGAATATGTGAAGTACGAGCACGAGACGGAGCAGCAGGCGAGCAGCGCCAGCGCGAGCAGACCGCGAGCGCCAGAAGCGCAGCTGGGAGATGGCGACGCGCCGCCGACGAGCGCCGCGAGGCCGAGCGCGCGTGCAGCTGCTGCCAGGAGTGAGGAGCTTCCATGCGCGGGCGCTGCTCGCAGGACGACGAGCCCCTCGTGCGCCGCCGCCAGCAGGAGAACACGTCTTCGTGCAGGCGCAGCGTTCAACTCCACGGGATCGTCGTAAGAGCGCGCGTGCGTTCGATCACCAGCAGCCGATGGTTTACACTCCACATCACGAAGATTAAGATGGTCTTGCTATGTAAGAACCAGCGGGGAAGTCACCCACAGGAGTCAACAGCGCTTAATTTTTCAAGACTCATCACAAATGTCCAAGGAATTACCGTATCCTATAATATATTGCATTTATTCCAGTATTTGCACAATTGCATGCAAATTGACTTATACCTATAATTTTATGAGTTATAGTACAAAAACAGCTCTCATTTTGGATTTTATAGTAAATAATAATAATTAAAACATCATAGAATTTATTGATTAATTCAAATGTTAGAAATGCTGCGCTTTTATTTTTCTACCTAACTAAATAATATATTTTATTGTGACAACAGCACTTTCAAAGAATAGCACATTTATTTCCATTATAGCCTAGACTTGCTTTTGGTATCACACATGTTTTAATATAAAGACATCATCCAAACCCCTCCCTTCTGGTCGTAATGGTTTGCTCCCACCGGTTAAGGGCAGAGGACGAGTGTGTGCATTACGCGTTTGCGCGCATGCTTGTGCACCTTAATATCTTCCTGCGCAATTGACTGTTCGAATGTGGACTCCGAGCAACTCAAGTCCCTATGGCATGGATGAAGTAGAGAGGTTCGGTTTGATGCGAACTGTTTCTGTCCGAGTCCTGCATCGGTAGGGCGGCTCTAGGGGCGTTGTATTACGTCGTGGTCGTTTTATTACTGCAATTTTGGGAATGATAGTGTGGGTTCGGCAGCACCTGAGTGACAAAGCAAAGCCCTATTTAGGGGAGGCACTGCTTTCCTCGCTCAGCCGGATGGGGCCAGAAAAGGTGCCCTAAGAAAATGCTCATTCCCAACCGAAAAGTAGTAGTAACCGCGGCTGCTACTGCATCTTTTAATAACGTGGTCGAAGATATAGAAGTAAACGAAACATCTCACAAACCTCTGCCTTGACATTCGGCGCGTGGAACGTGAGGACGCTCATTGACCGCGATTCCAACGCTTGCCCTGAACGCAAAACTGCTGTTGTGGCCCGTGAACTTCGTCGCTACAACATAGATGTGGCTGCTATCAGCGAAACACACCTAGCTGACGAAGGTGAGCTAGTAGAGGATGGAGGTGGCTACTCTTTCTTTTGGAAAGGTCTTACCTCCTCAGAGCCAAGGCGTTCAGGTGTGGGTTTTGCCATAAAAAATCAAGTGGTCAAGCGTCTTGGAGAATACCCTGTACACATCTCGGATCGCGTATCTATGTTACGCCTTCACCTGGACAACAACAACTTCCTTAATGTCATCAGTGTCTACGCTCCAACTTTAGATAAGTCTGATGACATTAAAGATAAGTTCTACGAGGAACTTTCTCGTTGTCTCAACAGCATTCGCCCAAATGAGCAAATATTGCTCCTGGGCGACTTTAATGCCAGAGTTGGTCGCGACTACGAGGCTTGGCCTAAAGTCCTCGGCAGACACGGAGTCGGTAAAATGAACGCAAACGGCCTGTTGTTACTAGGTCTTTGTACTCAATTCAATCTTGCGATAACGAACACAATGTTCAGACTACCCGCCAAGCACAAGACCACGTGGATGCATCCGCGATCAAAACACTGGCATTTGATCGACTACGCAGTTGTACGGCAACGAGACATTGGTCAAGTCCAAGTCACCCGTGTAAAGCGTGGTGCTCATTGTTGGACAGATCACCGGCTTATTGTCACTAAATTGCGACTGCGTCTGCGTCGACCTCGGAGATCCAAAACCAACAAACCTATTGCTATTAACGTAGAAAGATTGATTGATCCCAAGATCAAGCAGAATTATATTGACGCCTTAGCTGAAAAGCTGCCGTTACCTCCAAGTTCAACCAGGAGTGTTGATACTGCTTGGGGGGCCCTTTCTACTCATCTCATAGCAACAGCAACACTTACCTTAGGTCTTAAGGATCGGCGTAGTGAAGACTGGTATGATGAGAATGATGAGATTCTTACCGCAGCTATTGACAAGCACAAAGATCTTCTACGGCAGTTCGGTAGGCGTAGCGTCAATATCGAAGCAGTCAAAAAAAGTGACCTAGAATTACGTAAACTGTCTCGGAAAGTAAAAGACAAGTGGTGGCAAGATAAAACCTCTCATATTCAGGGACTTGCGGACTCGAACCAGCTCGGAAAGTTTTACTGTGAGGTCCGCAAGCTGATCGGTACATCCTACCGCGTCAGAGTGCCTTTAAAATCCGTAGACGGAGAACGCCTCTTGACGACTAAGGAGGATGTACTCGAACGTTGGGCAGAACACTTTAACACACTGCTCAATGTAGATCGGTCAGCAGATCTATATCATATCAGCTTGATGGATCAACTGCCGTTTGCTACAGAGCTGGATAAGCCCCTGACACGTGATGAGGTGGTCACTGCCATCAGACAGCAACAAAACCAACGAGCGGTTGGCACTGATCTTATACCGGGCGAATTGCTGAGGTACGGTGGGGACGAGTTACATTCGGCTGTGTGGGTATTGTTTGTTCGCATGTGGGAAGAAGAGCGAGTTCCAGAAACTTTCAAAGTATCTCGCATTATTGCTCTCTATAAGAACAAGGGCGACCGCTCAGACTGCAACTCTTACCGCGGTATTTCACTTTTGTCAGCACCTGGGAAGGTCTTTGCTCGTATTCTTCTAAACCGCCTAAAAACTATGTCTGAAAAGATCTTGCCCGAGACCCAATTTGGTTTCCGACCTGACCGGGGCACCTGCGAAGCGATATTTTCCGTGCGTCAACTTCAAGAAAAGAGTAGAGAACAAGGACGTAAATTGTTCCTCTGCTTTGTTGACCTGGAGAAGGCTTTCGACAGCGTGCCTCGAGAGGCACTTTGGATTGCGTTGCAAAAGCTAGGATGCACAGAGGGGTTTGTGAGACTGTTGAGACTCCTGCATGACGACATGCAGTGCTGTGTCGCAGTAGATGCCGAGCAGTCAGAGTTTTTCCCCGTTACCTGTGGGGTGAAACAGGGTTGTGTTCTTGCACCTACACTGTTTGTGCTCTATTTTGCATTGGTAGTCAGAGAAGTCTCACAGACCTCTCCGGAAGGAGTTCGCATTCGCTTTCGCACTGATGGGGGTCTTTTCAATGTGGCCAGGTTTAGGGCGCGCAGCAAGGTTTCATACGCCATGATCTCAGAGATTATGTATGCGGACGACCTTTGCTTCTTATCGGAGTCTCCGGAGGGGCTGCAACAGCTGATGACACATTTTCACCAATCGTGCTGCAAATTCGGCTTAAAAGTCAGCGTCAAAAAGACAGAAGTGATGTCACTGGACATTAATGGTCGTGAGACGCTGGCTATTGACGTTGGTGGCGATGTGTTAAAACAAGTTGAAAAATTCCGGTACCTGGGGAGCATGGTAACATCCAAGTGTGACCTGGAAGCCGAAATCAACAGTAGAATCGGGGCTGCTGCCGCAGCTTTCGGTAAGCTGAGCTCCAAGGTTTTTCGATCGCATGACCTAAAACTGGCCACAAAAGTATCTGTGTACATGGCGATTGTGCTGCCAAATCTTCTATACTCCTCGGAAACATGGTGTTTGTACCGACACCACATACGCACGTTAGACAGGTTCCACCTCAAATGCCTACGGAACATTATGAACATCAAATGGTCCGATCACGTGCGTAATACCGAAGTACTGCGACGAGCCAACGTAGGTGGCATTGAGTTCTACATCATGCGTCGGCAGCTTCGGTGGTGTGGGCACGTTGCACGGATGTCCAAGGAGAGAGTGGCGAAACACATCTTCTTTTCAGAACTGCAGGAGGGCAAGCGGAAACAAGGCGGCCACCTCCTCCGGTATAGGGATGTTCTGAAGAGACACATGAAAAGGTGTAATATTGAGCCCTCAAATTGGGAGGAATTGGCAGCACAACGAGATGAGTGGCGCGGGTTTGTCAAGAGGTGGACGCGCGAGTTCGAGGAGCAGCGCAAAGCTGACCTTGACGCAAAACGCGACGCGCTTAAGGCCCGACAACCTGCTGCCATTCATTATAATTATGTCAATGGGAAATTAACGTGCGCTCTGTGTGCACGTCAATTCACCTATAAGATTGGCTACATCAGCCATCTTCGAGCGCATCAGCGCCGATAACCAATAGGGAGCCGAAGCGGTCGCCATGGCCGAAATCGGTCGGACTAATCATCATCATAATGTAGATAATTAAAACAAAACATATTAATGTAAATAATTTATTTCAACTTAAAAATTTTAGTGTAAGTACTCTATTCACATAAAATTTTATATTAATTGTAGAGGAACAATATATCAAATTTATATATACCTGTCACACTTTAATAAAACTGATATTTTATCAGTCAATAAATGATTAAGAAGATTAATTTAACTAACGAAAATCTGTAGTCCAAGTCAAAGTTATTTACTTTCTTGTGGCAACGTTATCTTAAAACTTACAAATGCCTGTTTTAAAAGTAAGCAAATTCGATTTATCACATTATTCAAGCCGGGTAAGGATATATTATTCGATACATGTGAAATTTATCGACTTTTCAGCCGCATTGTAGTTTGAACGTTTGTATTTGACACTGTGTTGAGTACCTGACTCAATTTTTTTTTTCCAATAAGTTATCATAATGACATTATGAAACAAGACA